>JAOTRI020152330.1:0-10143 GCA_028564885.2 Zoanthus sanctaehelenae
GGACGGTAATTGTCAACTACATTTCCTTTTGATGGGTCCTTTTGGCACAAAACCGTGCGACCATAGGACATCCAACCAGGCAAATCATTCTCCCCCATCAAAATTTTATTCAGTTGGTCAGCAATTCTCTCATGAAGGTTGGATAGACTTTTAATCCAGAATCCCTTGACTTTGTCTTTTCCTAGCGGTTTCCAATTTGGCATCTTTCTACACTGTTTTTTGATCTTGTCAACAATTATATTCAATCCTTCTTGGAGATGTTGTTCTTTTTTCATTTCCTCCTTCAGATCTTTGAACCAATTCCCTTCCTTATTATAATCTTTTTCAACATACCAAATCTAACCCCAAAGCTTTCTACTCTCTTCAGCATTTGGCACATCTGTTGATCCGAGTCCACCTCCATTTAATTCTGTATATATCTTTTTCTGATCAACGTAAAATTCATCTTTTGTCTAAATTGTGTTATTCGCTGTTCTTTTGGCACTTTTCACTAAAATCTTTTCTTTAAGTTCTTCAATCACGGTTTTTATTCCTTTTTTTTTTCACTCTATACTTTTCCTCTATATCTTTCAGTTTACGCTTTTTCTTTGGTCCTAACTCACCCTTCGATTCCCTGTTCAGCATACTCATGCCTTGCCTCAGTCTTTTGATATTGCCTTCAATTTTACGTTTCCACTTTGGCTCCTTTCTTTGGCCGATTTCAAATTTCTTTAGTCCCATCTGTTCGGCAACCCACACACTCGCAGCCTTAATCAGGTCGTTTGTTTCAATGATGTTTTTCGTTCTTATAAATCTAATTGCTGAATTCACTCTCTCAGTTTGAATTCTTAGAGATTTCTTATCAATCTTTTTGAACAGGATTCCATCGCTTGTTTTTTTCTCTAGAATTATTTGTTTCAACTGATCTACAATTTGCTTTTGTTCCTGGCTTATTTCACCTTCACTCTTTTCTACATCATCATCATCATCTATACATCAACTGTCACATTCTCCTGTTCACTGTTTTCGCCCCGGATTTCATTACTCAATCTTTGATCCAATGTACTACCCGCCCAGCAGCATCACGTCTCTTTATATTTTGTCTGTACAAGCTAGGTACAAGTACACAAGATATGCTGCACAGTTTTCATCATGACTACCGCACATTCTACATTTGTATGATACATTTTGGTTTTCAATTCTTACTTTTATGGCATTTCTTTTTAGTGCCTGGTCTTGGGCTACAAAAATAAGCCCCTCTGTCTCCTTCTTCAGTTCACCTGTTTTTATCCGATTCCAGGAAACTCTAGACAGGTTAGACGGCAAGACAGTCTCTTTCTTCGCCGGGAGATCGAGAATCATATGGGAAACTGGGAAGAGGAAATGGACGGGCGAACGGGAGCGAAAAGGAGTTGGGCCGAGTGGCTGAAGGGAGAGACTGTCGCCTTTCCATACTTCAAATCCGTTCAGCAATTTCCGTTCTTCAGGAAACGGAAAATTCTCATTGGTCCTGGGATGAAGAGCTCCGTGGATGGTAATAGTTTCCTGGTCTTACCATCCAATTCAGCATGTTCATTCTTTGTCCAGTTTACAATTTCCCAACTGTACTGAAGTAGAGATACAGCCCAGCTGCTAATAGCCTTTATAACATTACTAGCCTTTAGCTTTGAGGATAAAACTTTCTTCACTCTCCTAATCTACTTCTTCATACTTCTCTTCACTTCGTCATGCTTGTAATGTGATCAGCCTCCAATACCCCCAGATATTTATAACTTTTAACGTCATCTCCAATACTTCGAACAATTTTTCCATCAGGCAATCTTACGCCCTCTGACTTATCAAGTTTTCCTCGTTCATTACCATCATTGCGCACTTCTCGATTCCAAAATCCATGTCATTGTCACTGCTGAACACTCGGACAATTTGTACAAATGAGTTATTTTCCTTTTCATTTCTTCCATATAATTTCAGGTCATCCATGAACAGTAAATGATTTATCCATCTTAAACGATTTATTTATCTTACATAAATTATTGTTGTTATTATTATTATTATTATTATTATTATTATTATTATTATTATTATTATCTTTATTTACAAAACGATTTAAAAATAAAAAAAGAAGGTAAAAACTATCTGAATGATTTCCCATTATGCAATGAACAAAATATTTGTCAGCTATTCTGTGATGAATTTTAGCAATTAATGTTTTCATATTAGGGCATGCTTTTAAAAAATAGGTAGTTGTTGACTACATGTTGCTACAGCGAGTGACATAGAGCAAGTGCTTTTTTCAGTTAGTCTGTTTTAATTTGGGTACCCTGTGTGACTCCTATAGTCTAATGCATGTCTGGCTGGGTACCGTGTGGTTGTTCGTTACGTCTGTCATCCTTTTACACAACACCATGACAAAGTGGCTTCGGCTGATATTAGCTGTAGTTACAAAAATGGCATACCTTGCGCAATCGTATCCTATTGAACTCCATTTTAAGAAAGGATCTTTCATAGCGTTTTGCTTCTACAAACGTATTATCCGTATTGAACTACGTTCTCTAATTGAAGATAATTAAAGTATTTGACTGCGTTTGAACAGGGATGGCTTTTCTGAAGTTTCCAGCAGCAGACGTTGCATCGGATGCGTTTGAAAAACTCTCTAAAGGAATCTTTGACGAAAGGCATCTCTTTGTCAAGCTTTTACCCAATATCTATGTGAGTAACTGTTTCTGTTTTATGTATTATACTTAATGAATCTAAACATCAGGGCCCAGCTGTTGAAAAGCTAGTTAAGTTTAACCCTGGGTTAAGCAAAAGTTCAAATAGGAATTCCTTTTTTAAGAAAAGGTAAACGGTTATTTTATGAATAATGTTATTTGGATTTTGTTAGGAAATGTCTTGTTAATCCCAAAATTTCAGCTAAAATCTTCCTTGTAAGATTGGAAACAAGATCGTGGGTTAAACATTTAACCCTGGGTTAGTGCTAATCGGCTTTTGAACAACTGGGCCCAGGCTGTGATCTTTTATAATATAAATAGGACCCTGCGCGCGCTCTGATTGGTCAAAAATCCATGTTTTATCAAAATATAAAATATAGAAAAAACATCCAAACTAAAATAAAACATGCATAGGAAAAGCGTGTGCTATTTTTCGCCAAGGTATTCCTCTTGCAATTTTTTGTTAGGAATGGCAGAAAATGCCACTTAAGGTGAAGTTCTCTGCAATGCAGCAGAAGTTTTGAAGACGGGAGTTTTTATCAAATAAACAAGAAGAAGCGAAAACTGTCGCCCGACTGCCCTTTGTGTTTTATCAACTGTAATACACGGCTTAGGCTTCTTTATTTGTTAAATAAATAGGCCTAGTTACAAATATCTCATAAAGGCTCTAAAACTTTTCCTGTAAACTGTTATCAAAATTCCTAAACTTCCTTTGATTTGCTGCATTTTTCAGAATTTTCTACATTTTTTGGGAATATCATTTTTTTTCTAATTTTTTAAGCGAGATAATACAGAATTTACTTCGTCTTCTCTGCGTTTCATTTTGACTGTTTCGTCTGCGATTGTAATTGCTGTATGAAAAGAATTGTAGGATATACTTCCTAGCGTTAAATGTTCTACATTGCATATGCACTATCGATGGCTCGTACATAGACTAGAGCCGGGTTTGAAAATTGCAAAACAAAAGAGTTGTAAAGCCCGGTAAAAATTTTTTGCTACTAATAAGTAACTATATATATGACAGTTGATCTAAGACTTTTTTTGTAGATTCTACACTCTATTAGGTACTTTTAAAATGGTAGCAGTGTAAACTTTGCATTTTTTTTTGTCAGAGACACACGATTCCGTGAATTTTATAAGATCTGTCGCCCTCCAAAACAGTGGGAAAGACACAGTGAGCTTTGTTAGGTTTGCAATAAAACAACAACAGATCTTAATCTTAAGGATTTGCAAAAATAGCTCTCCCAAATGTCAACTTTACACGCTAATAGAAATCTGAACAGACATAACAATAATGCTGCTGAACAAAGTAGCAAAACAGTTACTGTTCATCAGCAGGATTGTCAAATTGTGTGCAATTCGACTCCATTAAATCCTGTACCAATTTAAAAGCAATTTAGATGGAGCCACTCACAGCTGAGTGAGCACAGTAACTGGACAACGTTAGCAAAATAAGGAAAACCAATAGATAATCCCTTAAAACCGTTAAAACCTGTTTCAAAACTAATTCGTTCTAAAAGTTGAGTTCTAATTGTTATCGATATTATTTAGTTCGAGCTATTTTCTAACACCAACCTTCCTTTCTTTCGTCTTCTGATTCCCAGACTTCGCTTTCGCTCAAAAATCGCTCGGTAACAGAATCAATTCCACCATCCGGTGTTCCACGCTGATCCATCTGCCAACGGATGTGCTTTGGTTTGGATCTTTTGTCACTCTCGTCATCATCAAATGTCTCCTCGGACACGGTAAATTTTGGCACGTCTCGAGCCGAGGCAGCGTTTTCATACTGCACAGTATTGCTCTGAAAGTAAATGTATTAATAAATCTTTATACGAGCTGAGTAGCCCATGGGGCCGGCGCTTATCTCCGTTTTCTGTAGTGTTAAGCGGATGAGAGTCCTTGACTCCCTCTGGACGGGACACTAATCCATCGCTGGTTAGCTCCCAGCAAAAATTTGTTCTCATTTACCTATCATGGGAGGATGGAAAGCTGAGTTGTCTTGGGCGGAAAAGAAGGTTACACAAATATTCCAATCGCAGCAAACTATGGGGATCGAACAAGGGACTTTGCATTGTGGTTGCAAAGCAGAGATCTTACCAACTGCGCCAACCACGTTACTATACTTGATTAATTTCGGTCATCACAGAAATATATGTGTTATCCAGCTAAAAAGCTACGCTAAATCCTTTTACGAGCCTAGTGGACCGCCATGGGGCCGGTGCTTATCTGCGGTTTCTGTAGTGTTAAGCGGATGAGAGTCTTTGACTCCCCCTGGACGGGACACTAATCGATCGCAGGTTAGCTATCAGCAAACGCTGGTACTCATTTACCTACCCCGGAAGGATGGAAAGCTAAGTTGACTTAAGCGGAAAAGAAGGTCACACAAATATTCGAATTTCAGCAAAGTGCCGGGGATCGAACTCGGGACTTTGTGGTTGGAAAGCAGAGATCTTACCAATTGCGCCAACTACGTCCGGAGCAAAGACGACGGCAAATAAGAAAACATCATTTCATGTGTAGTTTTTTTGTGTTTCTCAGTAAATCCATCTATCTGTTTATTGTCATGCTCACCCATGCTCACTCATCTGTTTATTGTCATTGTAATCCATAGACTGAAATGGTTGAGCATATACCAAGTTTAATGAATGCAGTAAGAATGATCCATAGTATATCCCAATACTACAACACCTCGGAAAGAATGACAACTCTGCTGGTAAAGGTTACCAATCAGATGATCACTACATGCAAGACCTATATTAACCAAGGATACTCTAAACTCTGGGACCAACCAAGGTGAAGTGAAAGACACAATATGTTTATACTTTGATAAATTGTTCAAGTTTTACACCATGGTAAAAGTTAAGAATTTAGAGTGATGTTGGGCATAGGGGTCATCAGTTGTGCCTCCCACCTCTATAACCTGGGATTCCTGGGCTCCACATGTGGACTGAGATTTGTCGATCTCAATCTGACTCCGCGTCTTTCCTCCCTCGGCAAGTTTGACTTTCACACCAAGATCTGAGCTGTTGAGCGATTAAACATTAGCCTCTGGTTAGGAAGAATGGGCAACCACTTCTTTCGCAAATAACGTTAAATAAAGTATTATTATTATTATTATTATTATTATTATTATTATTACTAGTAGTAGTAGTAGTAGTAGTAGTAGTAGTAGTAATAGCAGTAGTAGTAGTAGTAGTAATAGTAGTAGTAATAGTAATAGTAGTAGTAGTAGTAGTAGTAGTAGTAGTTGTAGTTGTAGTATTTATTTTTTTGTTGCATACTGTAATTACTTGTCCGAGAGAATTCTGTTAAAGGTAAATAAAGAGATGATAAAGGTTGATATCACAGTGAAATGGGTTGGTAGAAAACAAAAGAAAATGAAAGGATTGAAATGTGTTGGAAAAAAAATGCTAAAAAGAGAAAACAGTTGGGAACGACAGATAGTTATATAACTGCAAAGTATTCATTTATCCTGTTGGGATTTAGAGTATCCAGAGTGTGAAGTATTGCAACCTAAACCCAAACCTTTTGAATGCTAAATTGGCAATTGTTTTGGTACAACATCCTGAAACTGAGTTGATGTAGAAGTTTCTATTTCGTATGTTAAGTCAGTTTTTGGGAAAAGGTTTCTTTTGGTACAACTAGCTGCAATCCCAGTTCTGCTTCGTCTCTCTACAATCGTTTATTTAAAAAGATGTAAAAGAGATGAGCTATGAGCCTTACACTTAAGCCAATGAGGCACAAGCTTTGTGATTAGCTAAACTGAAGTTGAACTAAATAATGTTTATATAACCTATCATATAGAAAGAGTCCTGATAAAATCCAAATGAGTCAAAGTTGATAAGTATCTATAATAATGATATAATAATATGATCATGAAAAGGAATGTTTATAGAAGTCATTTTCATTATTATTGGTTCTCGTGTTTGTAAGTACTAAACCTCAGCAAACATCTGTTTGTTACAGATTGACAGTATATATATTATGTTTTATACCTTATCCTTCCTTTTATTACATTAACATCAAAAATATTTTGGACAATTGAATTTCGAACAAATTAATTTATTATTTTAGTAAGAAAATATAAACGAATTGTCTGTTACTGTCCTTAAAATATAAATCGATGGTCTACATCCTATCGAAGAAATTTTTGGATGCTAAGCATTTTGCGACGTAAAAATTTTCGGACGGATTGCTATCTCGATAAAATTTTTGTCCAAATATAAGTTCTTCCAAATTTTTTTGATGTTAATGTATCACAGACGATTGTATTACACATATTTACATACTTTACACACCTTCTGCCACCGACGATATCTTTGCTAGTTATGAACTCAGATTTACACGATGACGTAAGTGTATATTTGTAAACAAGTAATAACAGATAAGCTAGCTTATCTATATCAAGATGTTATTCATTAAATCCAATGTTTCAAACAACATATTCCTATATCATATTCAGGGACCAGGTTTGCATGCGACTGAGAGAATCCATTAGGCTGAACAAAGAATATCAAAATACTTTCCATCGCACTAAAGAAAAACTGAAAGAAAACCCAAAGGAGAAGCAGTTTGAGTTCAGGTACATTGAGTAATTAATATAAAACGTTGTCGTGTTTGTATAGGTAATCATACGGTTTCGAGCTCAATTTAAAATTAATTTGCGCGAGTGAGTTTCAAAAAGCTAAAATTGCACCAGCCGCTTCGGCGAGTGTAATTTCAGCTTTCTGAAAAACTCACAAGTGCAATTTAGTTCCAAATTGAACGAGAAAAACCGTATGATTACTTATTAATAATATATATACAAAATTTCGAGATATCTTGTCATGAAAATCATCTACTCGATCGTATTTGAGCTTTAATTTAGGGATAAGCCGTGTTTTTCTTTGAAAAACTAAATGTTCCTCAGTAGTTCAAGCTTGGTTATTCTGTAAGTCGCCTTTTGACAGCCGTACTTTTTAAAAATGTCTGAAGAATATCAGTTTGGTTGCCATGTTTTTTGGAAAGAACGGTTTTCGTTTTTGATCTTGTGATCGTAAGTCTGGAATTCATCTAAAAACAACCTTATGGAAAAGAGGAGGTTGGTGGATTGGCGACCGTTCTGATAGTTTTGGTTGCCCATTATTGGAGTGCTGTTCCAAATTAAAAGCAAATTTATCAATTTTTATCTCGTATAGTCTTCCCAACTGCAAACACGTATTTTAACCAAGCGTAATGAATAAAGAGTAATATTCTCTTTGTATTACCTGATTATATTTACCACCTTATAGAAATTGTTGAATCCACGGATTAGATGTCAACTTGGTTTAAAACTGTTTGAAACAAGACTGGAATTTAGCTCTCAATATCTGTGAGAACCCTAAATGTAACACATCATGTAATTATCTTCAAAAGTAGTACATGAGGCCCGAATTATTGTGAAAAATACTAAACTATTGATAAACAAAATATGTTATAGTGAAAACTACATCTTTGGCAAATTTGATGCCTTTTGCAAACGACTGGAAAAGATCGATGACATGTTAACTACAATGGAGAACCTTGCAGGTCTCGGCAAGACCAAAATAGAGGTATATTTTATTCTTTGAATAATTACTGTTCTGGATTCGATATTTTGTAGAGTCATATTTTTCCACACACTAAGGGAACCTGGTGTAGGCTTTTCTTTTCCATCAACTGCAAATGTATTTCAGGTATCTTGGAAGGCTGAACTATTTAGGTAATCTCTCTTGTTAAATATTTAGATTTTATGGAACCGTTTGGATAGTACAATTCATTCTTAATCCGGAATAGTTGGAATAGGTTAAACGAACAGGCCCTTCATAGTGTTTTCATCATTCTCTGTTCTTTGCTTCTCCATTATCTTTCTGTGTATCACACTTTGTTACAAACCGCCGTCTGGTTAGCCTAGTCGGTAAGGTGTCGGTCTATCGTGCGGGAGGTCTCGGGTTCAAATCCCGGCCGGACCAACACTCAGGGTCTTAAAATAATTGAGGAGAAAGTGCTGCCTTTGCTATAACATCTGCAAATGGTTAGACTTTCGCATCTTCTCGGATAAGGACGTTAAACCGTAGGTCCTGTGTCGCCAATTAGTTTATAAAAAGCTAAAGAAATAGACACGTTAATAAAGTTATTATTATTATTATTATTATTATTACCCTTGGCACCGTTTGACTTTACATTGTTCACTTTATCTTATTACATTCTGTTGCACACCCTTGACACCATTCTATTTTACACTTGTCGATTTTTTCTTACATTCTTGTATGTCCCTGAAGTAGCCGTAGAACGGCGAAAGCTCAGATTTTATAGATTTTACATACAAATCGTACCATCCATTTTTTAACAGTTTTACGAAGCACTCGCGTTTTATCGTTTTAGTTTTTATATAGGTTTTACAACATGCTAGTGTCTGTGAATCGAAGTCCCTAAAATGGGTAGTAAGGTTTCCTTGGAAGTGTGCTTCACCCCTCAAATCTCAGTACCATTGAAGTGACTCTGATTCAAAATTAATAGCTGTGGATAAATGTTCTGGCTGTATTAGGTCTCATCAGTATGGTATAATTAGCAAACTTTATTTAACGTTAATTGCGAAGGAAGTGGTTGCCCATTGGGCTGTTTACACTGGACGATTCAGAGCTGAGTCCAGGATTTCAAAGGGAGGAGGAGGTTGTAGAGGATCAATATTTTCTGTGGAAACTTTAGGCGAGCTTACTAGGAAGTCCGTTTGCATGCTTTCCTCCAGAAAATTTGCAAATTTTACTCCTTTTTTTGGTATTTGGTACTTTTCGTGGTTCATATTAATTGTTTTGTTAAATATACAGGAGTATTGAAAGTACTAGGGTGTTTAAAATACCCAAGCCTTAAGTTACAATCAACGTATTTGCAAACAACAGTTTCCATTTTTTTGCCTGTAGGGAATCGAAACAATAGTGATTCGTTATCAAACGATTGTCGCAAATATGAAAAAGAAAACATATGATGCTTTGGACCACAGGAAAGGAGAGGTACACATTGAATATTTTGATATAATAATGATGTTATATTCCAATAACAACTTGCAAAGGAGAGGTACACATTGAATATTTTGATATATTAATGATGTTATATTCCAATAACAACTTGCAAAGGAGAGGTACAGACTGAACATTTTGATATATTAATGTTATATTCCAATAACAACTCGCAAACACTGTCTACAAAAACAATTTCTTTGTGAGAATAATCATTTGTTCCGCGAACAAAATTATGCAATTTTTGTAATTAATTTTTTGCTACAATAAGCTGTTGAATCTCATTTTCTGTGTTTTGCAGTTAGAGGTCATGTGACCACCCACCCTAAATTAATTAGTTATGACAAAATGATGTTTAGAAATGGAAAGAGCAGGTTAAAATTAGTTAGCAGGCATAGTTTCAAGTCTCAACGTTAAGTACTTCAAAAAAGACAGCGAAT
>JAOTRI020152340.1:0-10143 GCA_028564885.2 Zoanthus sanctaehelenae
TCACCACCTTCTCCTTCACCAACTTCTCCTTCACCACCTTCTCCTTCACCACCTTCTCCTTCACCACCTTCTCCTTCACCACCTTTTCCTTCACCACCTTCTCCTTCACCACCTCCTTCACCACCTTTTCCTTCACCACCTTCTCCTTCACTACCTTTTCCGTCACCACCTTCTCCTTCACCACCTTCCCCTTCACCACATTCTCCTTCACCTTACAACTCATCCAAATCATCTCGTTCGGGCTCCAAATCATTATCAAGATAAGCTAAAATGTAACTGATTACTTCATCTGATGCCAGTAACCGTTTCCTGGCTGCCTGAGCTATTGGCGGCGAGGGAAAGAACAAGTCCGACTGGATTCAACACACCTTACTTCATGGTAGCCGCCATATTGAACTCCCATTCATTGCTATCTGTATTTTGTTAGAAATCCAGTCAAATCTAAAGAAGGAAAAACATTTAGTAGGATTTTCATTAGGAAAATATTAAATTGAAAAAAAAAGTTAATCAAAATTTATTTGGTTACCATGCAACGGCGAAAGTACATATTTTATCTTATTATCTATCCCAAAACAGACATGGTGAGCAGAAACTGTGGACAAGACAACCAGAAAAATATATAAACCAAATTTTTTATTCAATGCCCTCAAAAATTACATCAAGAAATATAAATAAAGTTGCAGTTGCCATAGCAACAAGGGAAACGGCCATAGCTCCTCCAATTTTTAACCGAGAGATTAAAAATTTGGCACAAATCTGCACCATTGTCTGTACAATCATTTTAAGTCAATACTTTGGATTTTAGTTCGTTCAGACAAAAAAATATTTCACAATATCTTCCAGAATTCAACGATTCCCCGTAAAATTTTGGGAAACGCATTTTCGAGTTATACACAAAAAACCTATTGTCTCAGATAGGGTTAACTCTGAACGAATATATATCAAGGCAGTCGTGGGTATTTTCTGTTTATAAAATGGCGTTACACTTGTAAGGTTAGTGGCTAAGGAAAAACTCGATTAAAATTTTTGTACATCGATTAATTTGCGTTCAAAGTTTGTAAAATCACCCCTGGATTTTCTTTGATTGGCGATGGGAGCCAAGTCTCATTCTGAAGTTTATATCAACTTAAATTAGAATCATTAAGTTTTCTATACATCAAACAAATCACATTTGTTAAATCACGCTACGATGTTTAAAACAATTTATTGTAGGAGACAATTCAAATTTAAAAACTTTCTTTTCTCAGGTACCTCAACAGATTGTGCAAGATTCATATTCCTGCAGAGAATTTCACAGAGGCTGGTTTTACAATGCTTCTTCATGCAAAGCTACTGGGTGTAGGTTCTTGTTTGTTTTTTCGTGAAATTACGAAGTCAAACTCTAATTCTTTTGTAATTACTTTGCCACTTGTTATGCACGTGCTCTCTGGGCTTGGATTGGCTATTGCTACATTTCCTACTTTTTGATTGGCTATTTAAGTTAGTGTAATACGTAATTAATTACAGACGTAAAAGAATAAGATTTGTTCTGAAACAGGGCTCACACGGTCTTGAAAAGTTATGAAAAGTCTTGTAATTTGAAAATGCATTTTCCAGGTTTGGAAAAGTCGTGGAGTTAGTGGAAAATAGCAAAGGTCATGGAAAAGTAATGGAACTTTTTCTTTGAGCTACGGTTTTTGGTAAATAAAAAATAGTATAATTTAGCGCAACTGCCCTGAGATGAAATGATGAACTTGCATTACATTAACAAATTTAGTGTTTTGCTTGTAATTCGAGAACGTTAATACACTATCTTTGAGTACC
Organism: Zoanthus sanctaehelenae; assembly: GCA_028564885.2. NCBI lineage: Eukaryota > Metazoa > Cnidaria > Anthozoa > Zoantharia > Zoanthidae > Zoanthus > Zoanthus sanctaehelenae. The sequence continues at coordinate 1,804 of JAOTRI020152340.1, forward strand.
CAGAACATGTAATTGGCATTTAAAGTTAAATTACAGTGTGAGGAGCCCTTTTTTTTTTGGAGTGGATTCTCTGATTTCTTGATATTTCTGGGTCATGGAAAATAGCATTTGGTCATCGAAAAGACTTGGAATTTCACTTCTCATTCTCAGTTGTAAACTCTGTGAAAAACAAATAAATAAAAGTGCTGGTATCACGAGTGACTTTAAAATGAGTTTAAGTGATGGAAAGTTTTATATTTTAGTCATGAAAATCTTAGAACATGTTTTTGGATTTGAAATTTTTTGCTCAGAAAAGTTTGGATGAAATTTGCCAAAATTTCAGAGTTTTATCACCAAGTAGAAATTATGCCACACTTACCTCGCCTTACCTATTGTTAATAAGTTCATAATAAGAATAACTAAATCCTTTCGAGCCTAGTGGCCCATACAGTCGGCGCTTATCTCCGGTTTCTGTAGAGTTAAGCGGATGAGAGTCCTTGACTTCCCCTGGACGGGACACTAATCCATTGCAGGTTAGCTCCCAGCAGACGCTGGTACTCATTTACTTAGCGTGGGAGGATGGAAAGCTGAGTTAGCTTAGGCGGAAAAGAAGGCCACACAAATATTCGAACCACCGCAAACTGCCGGGATCGAACTGGGGACCTTGTGGTTGGAAAGCAGAGATCTTACCAACTGCGCCAACCACGTCCGCCCGCATAATAAAAATAATGTAGGATTAATTATTAAAATGCGGTGAGTACTGACAACATCTGCCCGGGGCTAACCTGCGATAGATTAGTGTCCAGCCCAGATAAAAGGTTCTAATTCGCACTAAAATTCTGCATTTAGCTTAGCTTCTACCATATTTGGCTCTAGATCAGAATGTAGTTTCCTGAAGTTTAGTTCTCCATTTCAGTAGTTAGGTAGATATTTATTGTTAGTATTTGATAATAGTTTCATTTCATTATTAAATCCTTTTTTTTAAACAGTGGAGTGAAACGGCCATAGACGAAAAGAAAGGAACTCTAACTCAGAGACAGTTGAAAGAAAAAATTTACATTGACTGCATTGAGTACTTTGACAAAGGAAAGGTACAGTTGATCGTTCTATTCTGTCAAACAACGTAAAGAATTTGGAGCCAAAGTAAACTGACAGTAACATGCCGCAAAGGTGTAAAGTGCAGTTCTTGTACCTCAGTGGCGAAAGTAGCAGAAAGTACTTTAAAGGATTTTTTCCTAAAGATTAGTTTAAATGATTGGTGTGAATATAACTTTCAAAGAAGTTGCTCATTTCTTAAAATATGTTAGTTGTGCCTTCAATAAAATATTTTTGTTATATGTTAAACTTTTTGAGTTCTTTATTTCGCCTCAACAACGATAAGATTGGGCCCAGTTGTTTAAAGGCTGGTTAAGATTAGCCCTGGATTAAGAAAAGATTCAAACAAGAATTTCGTCTTTAAGAAACGGTAAACGGTTTCTTATAAATACTGTTTGGAGTTTTGTAGGAAAAGTTTTGTTAATCTCAAAATTACAGCCAAAAGTTTTCCTTGCAATTTTGGAAACAAGGTCGTGGGTTAAACATTTAACACTGGGTTAGTACTAATCGGCTTTTGAGTCACGTCATGGAAGCATGTTACTACATGACGTAGGTTGCTTAATTTTTGTAAATATGATTCGTACGGACTTATTTGTTCTTGACGGCCAATATATGAATGATGTCTTACCAATACAAAAACCTTGTGGATTAATTTCAGTTTCTTTCTTTTTCATAATGAAGATGTGGGAAAAAGGAATTGAACTTTGCAAAGAGTTAGCAGAGTTGTATGAATCTAAGATGTGTGACTACGTTAAGCTCAGTGACATACTGGTGAGTAATATAAAGCAAAAGTGTTTTGTGCATAAAATCCAATTCCTTGTAAGATGTTTGCCGTTCAAAGTGCATATGAAGTAAAAAAACAAGACTGGCTCATTTGTCCGTTTAATATCCGAATATCCGTAGTATTTATTTTCAAACAAGTTAAAGCGCGTAGAGGTTTAGACAAACTTAAGACAAGGCTGTGGAAAAAGGTAGGTCACGTGCTACGTATGGAAAGAAGCAGTCACATCGAAGTAGTGCTAACGTAGCAACCTTAGGAATTCGCAGAAGAGGAAGAACAAGAACTACATGGCGTAAGACCGTTAAATATGAAGGAAATGAGACGGGAATTGCGTTATGGGAAGAAGAAAGAAAGATGGCAATGGACAGAACCGGTGAGAGAAAGGTCAATCTGGCCTCGTGTGCCTATTTGGCACAAGAATGTGAAAGAGAAAACGCTTGGCCACCGGTGAGGTTTTTACGGATATGACGTAGCTGTTGGTTGTCGTGGCGGAGAAGAAAGCAAAGACAGCTAAAAAGTGAGTTTCAGTCAGTGAAGCATAAAATGTTTAATTGGTCAAAAGAGGATGCACATAAATGCAATTATCAATTAATCCTCTGATGTTATAGCAAAACGGGACTCATTACTATTATCACAAATAAAGCTTCTTGTAGAGTAACCAATCAGAATGCAGGATGTGTGTAAGACCTTTAATTGGTTTATAATAATGGTTGTTGTTAAGACGCTGACGATTAACTTAACTGTTATATTCTCTTTTCAGAAAACACAAGCAACGTTTTACAACAACATAATGACCAATATCCGTCCAGAACCCGAATATTTCAGAGTTGGATTTTATGGAAAAGGCTTTCCATCTTCACTTAGGGTTTGTTTCTGTCTTTTTTGTTCTCAGTTCTAATGAAATATGTTTTTTAAACAAATTTTTGATTGATATATGAGAAAGATTTATAAAAGGACACTTTCATGAAAGATATCTCGTGATATTGTGCTAGGGAGCTGTTAACTATTGTTCATTGATTAATATACTGTATGCGTGATCAACCTCACGTGCTGGTTTTCCGAAGTCATGGACTAAAAACAGAACTATCACGTGACATTGAATGTCTTTTATTGGTAGCCGAATAAGATCACTCTTAACGACCATTTAACGAATGCATGAATGCGCATGCCGAACTTGAGACGATTTGAAATCAATTACAAATTTTTTATTATTTATGCCTGATATTTAAGCCTGAGACACAGACAGAGTTGCTGATACTCGACATAGTGGTGCTAATCATAGATCGTAATTCGAATCGTGGAGTCATTGGCGAACAGTACAATTACGTGTTTTCATAATTCCGTGTATTAAAACAACTAGCGGTTGTTAAACCATTACGAGATGTACCATTCTTGTATCAGCGTCTTTGGAAGAATGATCAACTAATTGGAGAAAATTCTTACACCAACTAATGACACCAACATTGCTCTCTTATTCCATTATTGTATGTCACCTGTTCCTCCATTCTTAATTAGATAACTCAGAATTTTTCATAAATTTGTTATCTTAAGTGTGTATATACGTTTGGAAGTTCAGGTTGATCTATTTAATTCAAAGTCTTTTTTTTTGTTTTTAAAACAGAATAAAACATATGTCTATCGTGGTCAGGATTATGAAAAAATTGGAGCATTTAACCAAAGATTACAGGCTCAATTTCCTGATGTTCAGGTTTGTAAATGCATCACTTTCATTATCATTATCATGTTGGTGCACCATCCACCTTTATGACCCGGATTAAATTCCCCGGTTTCTCACATGGGCTGAGATTTGTCAATCTCAACCTGACCCAAGGGTGTTTCTTCCTCTGTAAAATCCACTCGCAACGTATAAAATGTGGCTGTGGTGCTGTGCTTCAAAGTCATGTATGGAATTTCTGCTAGGGCTGAACGTCTTGGCGGCAGCAAAGCTCTTTCGGTTCGACTTCATTGACCTACGTTCTTGGCAATTCAGTGACTGGCTGCGAGGAAGCATGATTCGCGATGATCCCCTTTCAGCCCTTTCATTAAATTTAAAAGTAGGAGACCATGGATGGAGAAGTAGCCAACCAGCGCTGATGGCATGATGCCAGCATTAACACCTGTCCAGTAGAATTCGGAAGATTCCCCACATAATAACATTTTGCAAGGCATGAAAGTAGCCGACCACGGTTCGAGATTTTTTCCCAAGTAGCCGACAGCTTTCGTTGGCTGTCGGCGCTTATTGAAATGACTTCATGTATGTACCTGTGTTGAGAGCATCTTCAATATCAACATCTGAGCCATCTTCTTCTAATGGTGCTACACAGATAAGAAAAAAATATTTAATATGATAATAATAATAAACATTAAATATAGTACAGTAATACAGGTAAACTTGTTTGATTACAAACTGAATATATTTTATATATATATATATGCAAGTATATATACTATAATATATAACTATATAGATAATCTGATAATATATAATACAATATGGTTCATCACCAAAAAATCTTAACATTACTTAATGTTGCCTGCCACAGACAGCCCAAGGTAAAGTTAAAGTTTGAAATTATTATGGTGGTTAAAAAGACTTAACTTGATTGTGTGTAATTTTTTTTTGTTTGCTGAAAGTGAATTGGTAGCAGTTGGAGATATTTAGGAAGCTGGGAAAAAACATCAGTACCTGAAAACCTTTGTTAATCATCTCCAGATATTAAAAAAGAACGGACAACAAACAAAAAAACAATACAGTCAAGGTAACAATACTGTCATTATTTCAGTCATTTATTAAACAATTTTTCAATTTATTTTTAGAAAATTATTTTCACATACAAAGTCTTTATAACTGTCAAAATATAATTTCAAAACAAACCTTCCTGAAATGCAGTTCCAATTGCATTACTTTCCATCCGAACAAGATCAAGCAATGCTTTACCATAAAACAGATATGCATCTCCACATTCATCAGCAAGTTCTCCATAATGTTTCCCACTATAAAAAGAACGAAACCCTCATTAATTACTAAGGTGCATGTATGAAGCAAAACATAAAAAGCTGTTCAACAATGAATAAATTATTTAAAGTAATGAAAAGTATGTGTTAATGAAATTGCAAGACTGCTTAGAACCAAAAAAATATTGTATATGTAAAACCTCTTATATAAAGCAAACTAATATAACAGCTTTTCATCTTGGTAGGTCACATAGCAGTCAACTCTCCTGCATTTGGCTGGAGTCTAAAGATTTTCCATCCTTTCTCTCGGACTCCAACATAACAGCTCAAATCTCTGCATTTTTAAGATTTTCAGTCTTGAAGCAGAATTGTCAAAAGTTGTACAAGACATTAAGATCATTGTTTGTAATTTCACGAAAATGCAGTTGATTAAAACACCATATACATAAAAAAATTATTATAGAGGAATACGCTGCCTTGTCACTGTCCAGTCTATATCTACTTTTGTTTTGGTGGGAAAACTTGTTTATCTGTCATCAGCCAATCAATCAAGGATAGGCAAGCTTGCAAAACAAAGGGAGTGCCTAAATCTTCCTTCTTCAGTCTTAAAACAAGTAAAGAGTGCCACAATAAGATATAACCGCTTGCATTCCATTCAGAACAAAGTCATTTGTGAGGAGAGCTTTTCTTTTACGGCTGTAGCTCTTACATCCATTATAATCTCAAGATTTTAAAATTTTGGGGGTTGACAGCACTAACTATGATATCAGAGCTCCAAGCTGTGACCGTTTTGATCCCCATGGCGAGTATGTTAAATAGAGGGTGACCAAAACTGGTAAATATTAAGTAGGAATATTTCATGAACAGTATAAGAAAACTTAAACTGAGCAAAAAATGATATATATTTTTTGAGATTTTTTTACAATAACTGAATAAGTACAATTTTGCAACCCACAAACTTTACATGGGAACACTTTTGTAAAATGCATGGATCATCTCAACTTTTGTACAACAACTTGACTCAGTATATCAAGATTAAATTTCTCATTTCTTAAAACTTTATTTTGTACGATTCATTGAGGTGAGTAATACATTACACATTTGTACAGAAAATAATTGTTGTCATATGCGTCTCATGACTCTTACACACAATCAGTGCGAAAGATCGGTCTTTTATAATCAAATACTACATCATTTTCGTATTATACACAAAGAGTTTGTTTTAAGACCAAAATGAAGAAGCTGGTAAGACAATTTCCTTTAAACTCTTCGTTTTATAAAATAATTTCCTATAGAAATATTTAATAATTGTCACGAACAAAGAAAACTGGCTAGCAACATCTAGAGCGTGCAAAGATATAACTTAAGATTGAAAATAACTCTCAAGTAATAAAGTTATTAAAAATTCCATACAAAACTTTTATATTTTTGCATAGAACAGTTTCGATTCAAAAGGATTGCAAATTGAAGCACGTGTGACATTTAGTTGCATAAAAATGAACGTTTTAAGTTCTGTTTATTCCATTAAGCAAGAGAATATCCTTACAAGGCATTTATAACTTAACTTCAATTTATACATACAGAGCTTCGCAGGCCTCTTCGAAACATTTCACTGCTGGTATGATTTCCCTGCAAAGGTAATGCCTTTTTCCTTTGCCCATCAACTTAGCAATTTCTTCGCTGCAATTAAATAACAAACTCAAAGTTTATTAATTTGTTCCCGGAGGATCTTGAAATATATTATTTTAGTTATTTTTACAAGGGATCGTTAAATCAGAAAAACATAAACTTACCTGTTAAAAGCTGGCGAAGCACTTGATTCAGTCTCTTGTTCGGACGCCATCTTTGTGCTGCAATCATCAATTTGAAAATGAGCTTTGTCAAATTTTTCGCGCTACTTGTTTGGCGCGCTGTGACGTCACTACAAATTGATCCCATGGGGGGAGGGTGGTAAAGAATTTTCTTTTTCGTGAAGCGAGAATAATAAAAAAGAGAATAAAGAACTGTAAAAAAATGTTCTTTGGACGCTCCGACCTTTATTTGGTATTAACTAAGTACTAATATTGAATCTTAACATTCTTGACTACTGAATGAATGAAAACTGTCTTCTATGCATTCCGACATGTTTAATTTTGTTGAATAGAACGTGGCCTCTCACATTTTCAAACATTCCAAAAATGTCGTCATAACAATAAATTTTTTATAAGAAAATAATTTATAAATCTTAGAATAAAAGTTTAAATTTTGTTACAAAATTCCTAACGTTTTCGACCGTGCGGATGTCGTCGGTTAAAAAAGAAAAAAATCTTCTCTCAAAGCAAGCCTGTTTAGTTGACAGTTTTGAGGTTGTAAACAAGGTTAATTGTTATCTTCATTTAAAAATATAGATTTCTTTATAGAATTCGAAAGTCCTTCCGTAAAGGATTTACGTACGAGTTGGTCTGTATATATCAGAAACCGCGACCGAAACGTTTTCTTAACTTGTGAAAAAATTGTTTCGCAATTCGCATCCCTGATTGGTTAACAAGTCGCGCGAAACAGGTTTTCAAACAGTAAATATATACACTCGAAAGTCTCAGTATGTATGAAATAAACTTAAAACCAATGTAAGTTACCTATTCTGTTTGGCCACCCGCTTCAAATCATCAGCCATGATCAATATTTCTTGTTTATCACACGAGTCGAGTCACGAGTTCATTTCTTTTGTGAAACGAAACCACCAGTCAGGATGTATCATTGTATTAGCTTGTTATGAGAATGGACCAAAAGTAGCACTACAGTGGACCCCTGTTGGTGAACGGAAACCTGGACGGCAAAAAACAACATGGCGCAGAACAGCTGAGTTAGAACTAAAAGAGAAGGGCCTGGCTTGGGGCGAAGCGCTGAAACTTGCTAAAGACCGCAAAAAGTGGCGTCGCCGTGTCGCAGCCTTATTTCCCACCGGGGAAGAAGAAGATAAGTAAAGAATACGTAAGTATAAACTTGTTGCAATAATTAACTGAGAGACTGATATTTTTGTTAGTGATGTTGCCAGCAACATATATAACAATCTAAATACTAAGGTTTTCTACTAACTCTTCACTGCGATGACGCAGCTTGCAGGTAGCCCGGGCTCTAATTATATTAATGTAGAACTTTTGATCTACAATATTAATATATGGTCTATATGGAATTTTACATATAAAACTGAACAAAACACAATTGCAAATTTCTTACTTTAAATCGCCGCAAAATCCCAATTAAATTTCTCAGTAGCTTGTTTTAAGGTTACTGAATAGGATAGAGGTATGTTTTACAAAAATTGCGTTTGCGCGTCACGCTTAAACGATTTCCTTTGAAAGTGCAGCTTTTTCTAGAGTCAAATAAATATAGTTTCTTGCACTGTTGGCAGAATCTAGAAAAAAATAATGTTTTTCCCAATTCAAGGTCAAATCTGCAAAAGTACCTCTTCTGTGCCAAACGTTAACTCTCGCGCCTATTTTGGCTAATAGCTGTCAAAATGTCATTTTCGTAATCTTGAATAGTTATAC
>JAOTRI020152350.1:0-20462 GCA_028564885.2 Zoanthus sanctaehelenae
ATCATTGTAAAGCGCCTTTGATCATATCCATATGAAAAGGGCGCTATATAAATCCTAAGTTATTATTATTATTATCAAAAAGCAAAAACTTACAGAGTTAATCTAATACTGAAAAAGATTTAAACAAAAATAGGTTAGTTTTAGCATTCAGTTCTCTTTTACAAGATAAAATATATCTAATTTCGCACCTGAAGGGAAGTTTGGTCTTGTGTTTGCCATCTTTTGAGCTGTTGGAGGAAGAAGCATTTACATAATTCTGATAATTTTTCACTATCTCATTTATGATCAAAATTAATTCCCAAGTAACTTCGATTAAACTAACCGTATCAAAAATAGATGTTACAGAATGTACCTTCTTTTTAAATTTTAATTTTGTTTGTACATAAATAATTTTATTTATTCATTAATTTATTTATCACTTTTTTATTGAGGGTATAACTTAACATCTTAATATACACAGGGCCCTTTGAGAATAGAAACGACACTTAAGCTGAGAGTCGGAGAAATGATGAAAATGAATTTAAAATGTAAAATCAATAGAACAACAAGTTCAAGACTCACAAACTGTTATAACATCTAAAATGTCTTTAAAACAATTTCCTTTTGACTTTCTGGGTGAAACACTTGAGAGACTTAGACTCTTTAATATCTCTGTAGAGATAGATAGATGGTTCCATATCTTAGCAGCACTGAAAGAAAAAGTGTTTTTCCCAAGTTTTTTTACTTCATACAAAATTAATTATAAGTTGTTACCAGAGTTCCTGGTACTTTTGGAATGAGCTTGTTTAAACAAAGTAAATTACACTTCTCTAATATTGAGGATGTGTTTGTGCAGTTAAAACCGATTCTTGCCTTTATTATTGCTTTCCATTTTTAAATAACGTAATACTTGAATGTTTATAGTACAACTATAAAATAAATTACAAGTCAGCAACGATAACTGATTTAATTTGTCTTGCAATGAAAACTGCTTATGTGTCCACAGTCAAAAATACCGGGCTTAAGAGTGTTGTTAGCAATACCGTACCTTTGTGCCCTTAAAACACGCACGCAATTTATATAACAAAAGTCATGGAGAACGGGGCTAATATTATACGGATAAGAACAAAGATTGGAAAAAAATATGGGTTCAGTTAGAATCGGCCGTAAGACTGCAGATTATAATGATGTATGTCGTAAAACAGTAGGCAACCTCATTCATTTGAGTGTGTAGTATAGTGTTAAGTAAAGTGTTGCTATTTGAGTTGTATTTCCAATGATTCAAGGCATCACTTACATCTTATCATCATCACCATTATATGATTGTGAGTGGAGAACATTTTACAAAATACTATTCTATCCTAAGTTGTAACAATATTCTAGTATATATTTTTCTTATAAAAATAAGAACCTATTTAAGAACCTAAATAGCCTAAAATTCCCCCAAGTACCATTTATTTAAGAACCTGTTTAGGCTACCTTACCAAAATCTAGGTTCTTATACGCGGGTTTTTACTGTTTATATGGTGTTAATGAAAACTATCGTTCATAAAAAAACCATGTACTTTTAAAGATTCTAGTTTAAAACAATAATGCAAAGAATTAGAAGATATAAACTTGCTGGCAAACCTTGAGCGAATTGTCCGTAACAAACAATTAGGATATTAAGCAGCAGTAAAGTGGTCAGGGGCCACTGTTGTGTCATTTTTGTTTTTTTTCTAGGTTCGCTGGTTGAATTTCACCGTGTAAATGTTATGTTTGTCGTAAGCACGGCTCTTTGTATCTTTAAGAAACAATTAAATCAACCACTGGAAATGAATTAACACATTTTCCTTTTTGTCACCAATTAAGTGTTGTTATAGTGTACATGCGCTCCTGTGTTCATTCAATACTAGTACTTTTAAAAAAATTACTATAAAAATATCTTGTTTGAGAATCTAAAAATTCCCTAATAACGTAGATATTTACACAAAAACAAGTAGAAATGACATAGCTATCCCTTTTTAACAGGAAAAGAGTGAAAGGAAACACGACATGTGAACGTTCAACCTGCTAAAACGGTCTCAACAAACGTATCTCATCTACAAAAGCCTTCCTACTCAGATCAATTATTGACTTTATGACGCGAGTGATTTTTGTATTTTAATCTAAGTTATAGATAGGAATTCTTATTATTTCTTATATAGGTAACTTTTTTGCAAGTTTTTTGTTTAAGAATTAGAAACACTATAGTTGAATTAACTCTGATACAAAACTGTACACAATAGTTTTCATTGTAAATTTTAATCAATTTGCTCTGTTTTCATCATGTTAAATATTGATTTTTTTCTCGGGAAACATTTGCAGTTCGACACAAGTAAAAAAGAGAAAGTAAATCAAAGATTAAATCTTTTAATTTCAATCTTCAATCAAAACAACGTAACGTTTTGTTTTCACAGTCAGTTTAAATGTTCCTCTTTAAACAAGGAAGTGTTTTAAGGATGTCAAAGATTTTGATTGAGTTAAAAAACCAGAAGAGGTAAAGCAAGAGTACGTAGTTGGTCCTAAGCGTGCCATTTGTCAGTCGTCCCACTTCACCAATACAATATCATGGCCCAAGCACTTACATCCATGTAACGTCGTTGTTTCTTAACATTAATTATACTTGTATACTTAATGTCGTTTTTTATCTATATTGTTTCACGTAAAAAAATGTATGCTTCATAACATTATAAAACACAATAAGCTTGTTATTCAATTAAAACACTCGCACAATGCAAGTTATTTTATCAATTTTATTTAGTGACTTATTTACATTTTGAGTCGCTCTTGTGCGATGACAAAAAAAATTATCTAGTACACCACTAACAGAGAAAGGGACAACCAGTTGGCTAAATCAAGCGTTTTATATATGTGCCAGCGTACTTCACAAACACAAACTTTACGAGCCAGTACATTTTGCCGTGACTCATTGTAACTCGTTTCTGGCTGTTTCAAACTGTGAGGAGTTTGAAACGAAAAATGGTTAAGCATTGACAAACAATACGGATCATTTATATTTTAATTATATTTTTATTAACATTTATTGAGCATTACTGACTACTGTGCGTTAACAACAAAGTACTAGTATTTTTTGATGGAAATATATATAGATATCTTGTTGAACCACCTCTCGCCTGTAGAACTGTAAGCATTTGGACAAGATATTATCAACCTTTGTAAAAATTGATTTGGAATACTCATCCATTTATATCTTAGTTTCTTAGACTGTCCTCATTTTTTTTTTCTAATTTTACATTCCAGATTGTTCCAAATGTTTTCAATAGGATTTAACTCTGACCTGTTACAAGGATATGGCAAAACCTTGCCCAAACTTTAATAACCCTTGCTATATGTAAAGGTGCATCATCTTGGTGCATGAATGAATGCATTGCATGTCCGAAACTAGATACTTCATTGAGGGCGCACTATTTTCAAAATGTGTACTGTGCATCAATGCAACACATTATTTTTGCCAAAGCGACCACGTTCCATAATATCTTCACGTTCATGCTTCATATACATGCTTCAGGCTTCAGGGACTTGGTAAATTGACGTCTTTTGGCCTTCTCTTTACATTAACAGGATTGTCACTAACTATATATACTAAGTAAAACTGAAAATATATTTTATTCCATTTAAAATATTGATGTTGCAATGCAATGTTTTTGTGAGCATATGCCTCTTTTTAGATCTTCAGCTAGGACTTCAATGCAAATTTTAGAAGCCTTCTTCTAATTGTTGAGGCACTCCACAACATCACCACTTCTCTCTTTAATTTGTGACTCATTTGATCTGTTTCTTCTATTCTTTAAACGGGCTTTGATAATTTTACAATTCTCTCTGTCACTTTGATTGAAGTTCTTTCCTTTAAACATTTTATAACAAAAAGTAACTACAAAAGACAGCGTTTCCTTCTCATCTTCACAACATCATCAGGTCAGTTTTTGTTACTTTCACTTCCTTTCGTGTCTTTCCTGTCCTGAACGGATCTATTTTCTCAGTGATACTTCTTAACAATCTTCTAGACAGTTTCTATAAATCTTCAAATTTTTCTAATACTACTCAGAATACTGTTACTATCATGCATTCTGTTATCTATAGTCCATCTAGGCACGCTGTCATCTTTAGAAACAAGAAAACACGTATGCCAAAAGCAATGTCACATATAAATTTTGTTGGTGTTCTTGCATTCACAGTCAATGAGAACCAGCTAGATTATCTAAATTACGCAAATGTCTGCATAGATTTTCAAAATACAAAATCAACTTGAAAGTAAACAAAGTCTATTTCTCAACAAAGGATACAACAAATGATGTGACATGATATTGAGACCAAACCACAGATTCCTGGTAAAAATTTGCATGAATATGAACAGTAATAAAATGGCTAGCGTGCTTAGAGACCAACCACCTAATTCACAATAACATCTTAAAAACAGTCCATAAAAAACTTTTACGAATTTTGAAGTGTTTCACGTTATGTGTTTCTTAACTCTTAATTAAATGTACTAAAAGTATATCGACTTGTAAAACTTCATGGCAAACTACACGACTTGCAAACAGAACAGTAAACAGATCTGTCAATGCTCAAATTTTCAAGTGGCTAATAAATTTTCGCTTTAAGTGCAGGTTATTGATTTAATACTCAACCTGCTCTACAAAATTATATCTCGTAAAAAGAGCATGTCTTCTTAATATAACTTTTTTTGTTAAATCATCTTTATTCAAGCACTATATGTTTTAAAATTTGAATTCAGCTTCAAACGTTGTATACCTTTGACTATATTAGTTATGATAAGCCATGGATTCTGCCCAGTGGTAGTACTTAGCTTTCAGTCTCGACAATACTTCAAAGTTAGAGCCAGCACTGTTTTAACAATATCGCTAATCGAAGGTAGAAGAAGGTATAAGTGGAAGAAGCTGACATCGATCCAAACCATATCGAAAGAAGGTAAAGCAATTAAGTAGAATAAAAAATGATCTTTTCCAGACACAAACTATGTTTCAAATAAACTTAAAGATGACTGAAAAAGGTCTAAAATGCTCTTTTATAAAAATTACATATAACAATTTTAACCTTCTTTTTAAAACAATCTTGTGGAGAATTCTATTTGAAACTTTCTCAGTGTAATTTGTAACACTAAAATAAACACAAAAAGTTTAAAATGTACGCTTCGTTTTAGGAAAAAAATTAATTTTGTTGATAACTTATTTTGTTTTACCTTATGCACGGTGAAATCAGTGATTTACACGCAAGGGAGGTTCGTTTCCTGTGAAGCTAGTTCCGTCATTTATTGGCTTATCTCTTTCCTTTATGGGCCACATAACATTGAAAGTTTTAGAAAATTAGTTAATTTGGCAATTGAAACTTGTCTGGTTTTTATGCGCACTTTTGATTCGTTCCAATAATTGGCTAAAACATAGTCGTCATTGAAAATGGGGACTGAATTTGTAGCGTGATGTGAGCTATGACGTAATAAATGGTTGTCCGTGGTATTTACGTATTTAATTTTAGCAACGCAGCGATCATCCATGGAGTCATTGTTTCTTCTACAAAGTCTCCGTAATTGTTTTAGACTTTATAGTGGCATTGATCCACCGCTTATGGCTTCATTATGTTCGAGCACTGGACCGCTATTGCAAAGATTACTTGGTTCCAGGCAAGTTTATGCCTAGTAACTAGTAAGAGAAAAAATTGCAAATCTTTTTTGTGTATTTATTTATTGTTACTTTTTACGTTTGATTCTCCTATTAGTCATTTATCATTATGTTTCTAAATCATTGTACTGTCAGATAGTCTATTTTCAAGGCGAAGCTTGATGAGCAAATAAATGTGTACTTGGCGTCAATAATTATCCAAGAAAATGCGGATTTTCCCAAGTTTATCTTTAATAAATTGAAAATAAACAATTAATTGAAGAACGCCAGCTGGTAGCCGCAATAATATCAACAAATTCAGTACAAAAACATGCCATGGCTCAACTATTTTTATAAGGAATTTAGGAAGTTGCTGACTACTAAAATTCTCTAACTGCAAACCAGTTTGTGCACACAGATTCTTTAGTAATTCCTCGCGCTTTTCCTTTACGTTTCTTGGTTGGAAAAACCATTTTACTTAAGAATGAAAAAAACTTGAGCCATGGTGTGCGTAACTCGACGAGTTATGAAGTTTTTGTGCACAAATGTTCATTTTAGCTTTAAAACGGCGAGATAAACTTATTTTGAGGTGGTGTGCAAATAAAACATTTTTTTCTGTGCCTTCATAGCGCTATGAAAACAGATCGAGGCGCACGTTTGGGAGAATTCGAGAGCTGATCTGCTCGAGAAATCCCCAAACGTTCCGAGGCTTTCATAGCGCTATGGAGGCACAGAAAAAATAATATATTTCTTTTATAAAATATTCATTCCATTTTCAGAACTCTGAGAAAGAGAATTACAACCGCATTGCTATTTGTGTTTATTTCATGATCATTTTACAAAATCCCCTTACGAGGACTAGCTAATACGTCATTTCTATACTTCATTGGCCTATGAAAACACACCTTTCGGCCAATAGAAACCACTGTACTATCTTAAATATTTTATAAACTATGATAAAAGTCGAAATGTAGCTGGAATGTTCTCAAATGTCGCAAGTGTTTTAATCACAGTCTAATATACGGCTTAGGCTTTTTTATTTGCTTTATGACATAATTTTACACACCAGGAATGGAAAACGACAGAGCACTGACTGAGATAGACAAAATATTGCTTGAATTTACTTCGTTTTGTTTATTTAATAGATTACTCTTGTCTGCTTTGTAGAGAGCTAAATGAAATGTTTTCCGCCATCTCTAACAAAAATGTTGGCAAGAGGAATGTCGTTGGCGAATATCAAATCGCGCTTTTACTATGTTCTATGTCTTGTAATAATATAGATAGGACCCTTCGCGCCTTCTGATTGGTCGAAAATCTATGTTTTATCAGAGTTTATAATGTAGCTACGATAAAACGTGCGCCATGATTGGCTCAAATCTATGCTTTATCTCACCGATAAAGTCATAGTTCTCGCTTGCTTGTTTTGCCGCTTGTTACACTACAAAAGCATTACAACACAACTTTATCGGCGAAATAGAGGAGGCGTGATGTTTTTGTTTATTTTTCGCAACAGCACTTTGTTGAGATGGCGGAAAACAGTTTCTTTAAAGAAATTTGTGGTGGCGTTTTCTGCACAGCAGCAGAACGTTTTGAAAAACAAAAAGAAGCGAAAACTGTTGGAACTAGCGTTTTGTTGAGCTTTCGGAGGACGATCTCAGTCGACATTATCTTTGACCGTGCTGAGGCACAAGCAACCAAGAACATTACAAATTGACGAGTCAAACTATTTCGAGGTATGCACAATGAGAAATTAAAATATTTTAAATGAAAGTAATTTATTAAGTTTTTCTGTATATTAGCAATTATTTAAAAAAACAAGTCCTTTGAAGTGGCGCCATGTTTAATTCTTTCCAAACTCAGAACGTTAATACTTTTGTAAATGAAGATCCATAACGACTGTCAATTCAGTCTTGATTGCTAATTTTTTATGTAAGTTTTTCACTCAATTTTCACTGAATCCCATTGGAAATTGTCTACTCACGTGATCACCATTTGACAGATTGACGATTGAGGATTGGAATAGGCAAATTGCTGGATTTAACATGCTATCCAGTTACATTTTTGCTTGCGTTTGCTTGTAGCACTTTAGTGGTATTATAAAAATTGACTCAGTTTCAGTTTGTGCGCTTTGGTTTTTCAACTCGAGGAGTGTAAAATCTATATCATAAAGCAAATAAAGGAGCCTAAGCCGTGTATTAGACTGTGCCGTAAAACACATTTCTCTCGTGCTCTTAAATGTCCGTCATGTTTTATCACAGTCTAACACATTGCCTATTTTTGACCCATCAGAGCGCGCGCACGATCGTATCTCTATTTTAACTAAAAATATACTCAAATAATTATTTAAGTTGTCTACCAGGACACCCCATAACTGCACATCCTTTTTTTATTTCCCTCTTTATCCTACTAACAATATACAGAGTTAATACATTTACAGTTTTTGAATTCGGTAATCAATGAAAAAACCGGCAAGCCTATATGTACATCAGTTTTGATTCTTATATATTGCGACAGAGTAGATAGCTGATCCAAAATCTTCACCATTTTCTATGATGGTCCTCAGTTCTTACACCTTTCCCATCCCTGCTTGTTTCGTCAAACAAGAAATCCACATTTGTGATGTTTCTCCTTCTTTTACTTATTCGACGTCTTTCCGCTGGTTAACACTTGCTTTTTAGCAATCCCATCTGTTTATCTCATACAATGTTCAGCTAAACTCATCTTTCTCTGCTCGGTATTTATTTTAAGTAGATCCTAATACAAGTCAATATTTGTTGTATGACTCTTCCAGGACACATTAAGTCCCATTCTAAAGCGCCATACAAGAACTGATCCACTGTTGTAAGGAATAGTGTTATTCGCAACTTTCTTGTTAGTTTTGAACTCCACACTTTTCTCAGTTTGTGACTTTTGCTTCATGCAAGCGCTTTTCTTACTGTAATGTATTTTTCAGGATTCTATATCCATATCTGTCAATGTATTATAATTTTTACATTCACTGTTACAGGTGCCTGGTGATATTTTTATTTGCATTACAGGACAATCCTATCTTCCTGCTTTCTGTTACGATCTGCTCAGTGCTTCCTGCTCCAAACCTCTTATATACATTCGATCTGCTCCTAACTAAAAGAGCTTGTTATTATGGCTAAAATCAACGTAAGATGGATAACTCTACAAATAAAGCCTTCATTCACTTTGGCTATTAAATGAATATCCTACAATCAACAATCGATCACGAGATACGCGCGCACCCTGAAAATATTCTTTTCTCGCCGTTTTAAGATTAAAATGGTATTTGTGCACAAAATCTTCATAACTCGTTGAATCAACCATGTATGGTTGGAACCTACATTCTACTTTTTAAGGCTGACATTAAATTAGTATGCAAGCGGCCATATATGAAAGTTACACGGTCAAGACAGAAATTTAAAAAAATAACAGTTATATTATTTTTTTTAAACCCATTGAAGTAAAAAAAAGACAGATCTGCGTGATTATTTTGTGATAACTAACTTTGGTCTGTGCGTCAATTTTATTTCACATTGCTTAGCAGTATACTATAGTATTCGATACAAGGGAATTTTCAAAACTTTTAAATGCAATTTTACTGTATTACTTATAAAATTATAGTTTTTCCTTTACAAAATAAATTTAAAAAAAATGCAACATGCGTGCGTGAACGTAATCCTTTTATATAAGTAACTGCACAACTTCGCTCTTCCTCTTTCTTCTAGAGTCCAGGAAACAAGGCTACCATTTGCTCTCATAACAATGAATGCCCTCAAATCTTCAGTCCGATCCTACACTACTACCAATCTTTCTACCAATCTTTTGATTGGCAGCGACACTTAGAAACGCATCTTTCGAGAAAATCGATAAATGTGCGTTTTGAAAGTCCTTAAAAACGTTGCTTTTTAAGAAGCCATTGTAAAGTCAAACTTACAGTCAAAATTTGTTAGTGTCAGAACCACTATTTTTTAGAAGGAAGAATCGTGTCTGTTATCAAAGTGCCTTTAAACTTCGGCACAACTTGGAGCAAAAACGCAGATAGATGGTCCCCAACTCTCGTGTTCCACTACGGAGATTTCGTCAATCGCAATGTCACTTCTGAAGCCCTTTCCCACAATTCCTTCAAATGTTATCTTTAGAATAAAATAAAATATCTCAGTAATCTTAAAACGGAATTATTTTTTTTAATGTTTTTATTGACAATTTGTTATACATAATTATCAGAACAGATAATTTTGTGTAGTTTTTGGAGTACTAAGGATGTTAAACTAAATTAATCAATCAATAAATCAATCAATCAATCAATCATTTGATTGATATCAAAAATTTACAGATACTATTTACATAATATTACAAGTCAAAGTTGTAAATAGTCTTTTGATAGAATAAAAGATGCCATTGTCTGTCCTAAAACAGCCAAAGGCCATGAGTATTAAAAAGCCAGTTGCATGAGTATTAATAGGAACGAGGTGATGAGTGATGTTTTCAAGATTCTCAAAGTTACTTCAATAAAAGACAAGGCCTCTAAAAATCAAGTATGCTAATGTCATAATGCTTTATTTATATGAGATATAACAATACAGTACGAGTGACAAGTTTTAGAAGTGTTTTCTATTCGGTTTTAATACAAATATCAAAAAAGAAAATAGTAATGAAATACAACTGAAATAATTCTAAAACGAGCTTTGAGTCCGTGAAGCCATCTAACTGTTAGATCAATGTGCTGACGTCGTTACCATAACAACTTAATTGATACTCTGAAGAATAGAGTGGTAAGATGTGACGTCACAAAAGTAAAAATTTGTGAACTTATGGAATTTTTAAAGATTATCCGAGAAATGAAGACTAAGAATGTATCCTTGCTAAGAATCAGCATCTTGATGCAAATTGCCGGCGAATTATTTCCACAGTTATGCACTAATGACTCCATACATATCCTTCTTAAATTAATGGCTTTGTTCCTCACATTAGGAACCAAGCCAATTTAACAAGGATTTGTAATATATTTGTGCCAATATCTCATCACTGATTGGTGGTGAAAAGCTAAATTTCGGAATAGAGGCATTTTTTATCTTGTTCTTTATAAATATAACTACGGAATTAGTGTTTTCACAAATAAACATTTTGTAACGTCATCACTTTAGTACTCTATACAATTTACGCTAAAATTGTACTCATCTCCACCAACCAGAATCGAGTAATTTTGTTGAGTTTATTATAATATTTATAATACAATTTTTCTTAATTGTGTTGCTATCTCGACTTGCTAGTTGCCAGTGTCCGTAAACACGAATTTCTTGTGAAAAACAAGCATTTGTTTTTTTGGAGCCAAAACATCTTAATTTTTAAACACTAGCTATTTCAAATTATTATTCATTTACTGATCAAATTTCAATATATATCTTTTACAAACCATAAATCTTCATAAAAAATAAAAGTCATCACAAATGAAGACAAACAAACGATTGGTTTTTACACAACTATATTTCGACCCCGTACAGGAGTCTTCATCAGGGTAAATGTCAGTTGCCCTGCACGCGTCATACTATTTTTACAAGTTTTAAAAATTAAAACTAAAGTTTAGGTTACGGTTTAATAACCACAAGTCTCGAATCAAACGTCACGAGAAGATGGAACTAGATGAGAAAGAAAGAGATGACCTATTGTATCAGCATTTATGGAGCGAGGGGCACAATGGACTCAGTGACATGAGAGTTAAATTAATTGACCGCGTGAATGGTGAGAAGCACATGAGAGAGAGAGGATCAATGGGCTTATAGACTAAAGATCCACATGGACTTAATGACAATGATTTTTTCATTATACAGAATAAGCGTTCTAGGCGTACGTAAACAGTTGTGAAATTAAGCAGTGTGTGTGTTTCGGAGAGTTAATAGGTTTTAAGTGCGCGCGCGCAGATATAAAATGTGAAACTTGTAAAGAGACAAGCAACCTCTAATTATAACGAGTTTGGGGTGAGCCTAAACAGAATTTATGGCTCCTTACTATATGTCCCTAAAGTACCTTTTTCAGTCCCGGATCAAGAATAGGCACCGTTGCAATGTGCCATTGGTTTCCTTGGTTTCCACTTAGTTTCCATACCAACTGACCATTTACCATCACCTTAAAGGTTCCCATATCCGATCCATACATGTGATAATAAAAGGTTAAACAGGCTCGGTAATACAAACGGACCGAGCGGAACTGGAGACGAGCACGTTGGCCCTCGCGTCTTCCACTAGCTTCCATGTAATAGTAGCGTCCTACATTGAAACAAATGAATTAAGCTTATTAGAGTAATTGAGTATAGCGTTAACAGGAAAACGTTTTTATACAAAGGTAGTGTATTAAGTGAAATTATTATTTCTACTGAACCAAAAACCGGGATTCTAGGATATGGTATATACTAATATAGGAATGATGTGACATGAAGGATGCTATTAATTTAACAACCCCAACCCCTTTTTTGCCGTGTTGTCAATATTAGAACATAATCAATCTATGTAGGCTTCAAGTTTATACCGTTTGTATCAGTATGTATAGTACCAACTTTACAATTTTATGTTTGTTTACGACGGCGTTATTCAGTTAATTTTTGCGTTATTTTAATCTGCTACCGGCCGCCATTGTTGCCGTTCTCAGTCACGGTTCTCGATTTAGTTCACTCGCAGAAACAGACTTCCATTGTAAAGGAATGCTCCAGTGTTTTCTTTCTTCGTTTTTTAGCATATATTTTAATTTGAGTAGTTTTTGTCTCCTAAAAACACGTTGGTGCGGCTGGCTCAGTAAGCACGATTACTTACTTCCGGCCATAGAATCCTAGACTTATCCCCGATCTTCTTTCCCTCTAAACTATGTTTTCCCTCCCCTTAGGTTCAGTAAACGAGTTTCAGTGTTTTCTGGGAGCTGACTTATATGTCTTGTCCACTTGGATTCATTAAAGACTCTTGTCCGCTTAACATTATAATACCCGAAAGATAAAGCGCCTGCAGCTTTATGGGCCACTAACTTTGTCAAGGCTTTTGCTTATGGTAGATTCTGGGTAGTTCATAGAAACATATACGCAATTTGTTTTAGAAGATCGTTTAAAAAAGAAAATAATTTTAATTTTTATTATTGGTTAACACTAGATGTATAAAGAACTAAAATCTGGGAAAATTTGTGGATCCCTTACCGTGTGCCCATCCAGTAACATCACGTTTTGGTCCGGTCCTTTTCGAACTTGTTTCGCCTTTTTTTAGAATCCAATCAAAATCGTTGTCAATCAAGTTAACCATTCTGCAGTTGGTGACGTCAAACATGCAGTGAATTTCTGCATATAAAAAAGGTTTGCCTAGTTTTAAAAACAATATCTTAAAAAGCTTTAACCCTAGAAGGCATAGCGGTAGGATCAAATTAACCCCCTCCCTCTGTCTTTTTTAAATGTTTTTTAGAGTTTTTGTGACTTATCTATGCGACTTTGAATAGCTGTTTGTTATTACTTGACACATTTTTTGACCTTTTTTTTAACCTTCTACTCCTTGGCTCTCGAGAAAATTATGTTCAAATTTAATGTAAATTTAGCCTTTTTTTAACTCTTCTTTCTTAAAACTTCAACTTTTCTTGCGATTTTGTATTTATCCTTACTTAGGAGATACGCTTGTTTAATTAATTTGATATAACTAGAAGATTTATTGGCAGAATATGCGTATTCTCAGACTAAATATGACATTTTGTTGTTGCTATAGCAACAATTTTAGCATAAATTGTTCAATATGAATTTTTTTGCAAAATAAGAACTGCAGTTGTAAAAATGAATTTCAAAAGATTGTTGTCATTGTTAAGAATTTTGCATCAGATGAACTTCGTTAAAAATTGATGAATTGCCGAGGTGAGGGGATCAGATGACCCCCCATCCCCTTATGCCTTCGTGGAACTTTTTTTTGGCTAATGTCTTTTAGGGTTAATAGTACATGCAATAAATCAAACACTATCTTCTCAAAGTATCTTTTAAGCACGTAAAACCTTGCTCTACGAAGCAAGTTTGAGGCTCTGCGAGTTATAATTTTGTAGAAACTGTTACAAATTGCAAAACTACGGTATACTTTGTGAACTGTTAAATTAGCTTATAACTTTTGGCTCTGTCGTTTCCCTTACACGCTCTGTTTTGAGAGCACGAGTAAATTTTTCCAAGCTCATTTTTATAGCTATCTTAAAATACGAGGACGGCAATGGCGACGCACGAACGGCAGAGAACATTATTTTGCCTTAATTATTGAATAAAATAGATGCACGTTGGAATGTAGAGAGTTGGAGCCTGCTCAACCTCGTCTTCACTAGTACTGATACGCCGCGTAAAACTCTCTTTTGTGGTTCTGTGGACAACGTAAACGTGGAACAACACAAATTGTTAATTTTTAGCATTGTTTGCGTACAAGGCTGAACATTTTCAGTTTTTTTTCTGTTTGGGAATTTTGTTTAAAATAGAAAAAGAAAACTTGTCGATGATCTAAAACAGAAAAATGTAACAAGATCTAATATTTTTTACAGGTGCCCTTGTATATGCTCCAGTCCTCAATTCTTAAGGTTCCTAATGTGCTCTTATTTTTGTAAGCAGCTTGAAATAATAAAAGTTTACGAAACAAAAGAGCAGGGCATTGTAAAATAGTGTTAATCGACTTGGTCACTTTTAGTACATTAATACGTGTATGATTTTGAACAATACTAGCTATACTAAATGTGAAACCGTGCTTCTGGGTTTTACTGAACACATTGCAAACATAAATTACGAGATTCAGTAAAGTTTTTTCAAATAGAAATATATTTTTACTGATTCCAACCTCAGCCGGAACTTGCTCTTAAATTGATCTTAATTTGCTGTCAATCTGAGCTTCATTCTTGTTATAAAGCTGTTTTTATGAAAAAAAATGAAATATCTTTTAACGTATAGTTTTATATCATTTGGAAGGTTTAAGAATATCTGGCTAAGCTAATAATATAAATTGTGTTTTCGAAATCGTTATTGTTAAAGATGAAGTGACAGTTTATTTATATTAAGTAGTCCTCCTTTCAATGAGTCTTAAATAGCCGGCATTTTATTGTTTGAAATTGTTTTCTGTCAATAAAAATTGAGTTCAACTTGAATTCTATTATGGTCTCGGAAATTTTTGAAACAATGTACGGATAATGATGATAATGATGATAATGATGATGATGATGGCAATTAATAAAAGAAACGCCCCTGCATTTACTTAAGTAGACAAATAGTTAATTTATGTAATCCTTTCTATTTGCAATCTTTAATTATTTTAGCCTTATCGAAAATAGTTTCGATTTTTATACAATCACAAACTCTTAGTTACCTTTTGGGACGACACCGGGTAAAGGAGTTGGGAAACTGGTGGTCGCAGTAGTTGCTACATCTGCAATAAAAGTACGGTAATACGAAAAACAAAAACTCTCGACTTGTCGCGCAACATTTCTATACAAAGCAAGTTGGAAGGCAATGTTTCTCGTTTTACCACGCGCGATACTGATTTGTGGCGCGACAAAACACCTTAATGGAAGTTGGGAAAAATATATTGCAACAAAGTTGAAAGAGCAATCTACTTTTTGTCGCAAAGAGTTGAAATTGAAAAATAAAAATGCGCGTGGTAAAACGAGAAAAATCGCTTGCGTCGCAGCAATGTCGCGGGTCAAGTTGGGAGTTTTTATGTCTCGTAACACCGTATTTTAAGTAATAAAATAGATTTTATACAACAATAATTTATTAGTATATAAAACACCATTAATGATCAAGATATAACAGAAAACAAATCAATTAAAAGTATAGATGAAAGTACCAGTTGCAGAAATGTCTTCGTTTGAAAAATAGATGCATTAATGATAAATCGATCTCCTTACTCTTTTTTCTCGAGAGGCAAACAACTCCAACATCTTCGCTGTGTTGGCAGTTCTGTACTCCGAGTCCTCTGTGGGAACATTGATTTATAGATGTTTCATTTCCAAAACATTGAAGATCATCCAACCATATCGGTCCAACTCCACGGCCATAAATTTTGCTACAGCAATGATAACTTCTTGCAGCAGGGAATCCGAGCATTCGACAAATGACATTCGCTTCAGACATGTCAAAAGAATCGTCACATACAGTTCCCCAGGTGCCGTTTGCCAAAACTTCAACACGACCTGCTGAATTGTTAGGTCCATTGGTAAGGCGAACGCCGTAAACTGAAAAATATGAAAAAGAACACGCCAATAAAGCAAATGCAAATTTAGTTGGCTATCTAACAAGTCATTTACCAATGAGCGTAGACACCTAATGAATTTTACCTTTTCATTATAAATAAATCAAAATTGTTTTGTTATTGATGTTCATGATGACGTTTTAGTTCCCTAGTTTATTTAAATTTTGTAAAGCCCTAAAAATTTCATTTGATTCATGGAAGCTGCTCTTGGGTCACGGCAATTGCTCTCGGTTCAATGCAAATGTACTTGGGTTATGGTAATTTTTCCTTTTGGGTCATGGCTATTCCTCTTTGGTCATAGCAATTCCTCTTTGGTCATAGCAATTCCTCTTTGGTCATAGCAATTCCTCTTTGGTCATAGCAATTCCTCTTTGGTCATGGCAATTGCTCTCGGGACATGGCAATTGCTCTCAGGATATGGCAATTGCTCTCGGGACATGGCAATTGCTCTCGGGACATGGCAATAGCTCTCAGGTCATGGCAATTGCTCTCGGGACATGGCAATTGCTCTCAGGTCATGGCAATTGCTCTCGGGACATGGCAATTGCTCTCAGGTTATGGCAATTGCTCTCGGGACATGGCAATTGCTCTCAGGTCATGGCAATTGCTCCTGGGTCAAGAAAATTGCTGTCGGGCCACGGCAATTGTTTTTAGGTTATGGCAATTGCTCTTGGGTTATGACAATTTTTATGGAAAAAAGACTTTCAAATTTTCAGCTCTGCCTTACTAACAAAAATTGTTATAAAACTCCAAGGGCAAATTTTCTTATAGTTGCTCCAGTCTTTCAAGTAATAGATCAAACACTAGAAGGAGTGCTTCCTCCAATTTTAAAGCCAACTTTTTATCCAACTCTTTCGAGTGTTTGATTTTAACTCTTAAAAAAAGGATTAATCTGTCGAGAAAACGAAGAAATTAAAAAAAAATTGCCAACTTCTATGCAATTTATAAGAAACGAGTTCAAACCACGGTAACGCTTTTGATCTTTTTTTTTTTTGTTTAAAGTTGATGAATTATTAATGAATTTCAGAATGGTTAGTTATACTTAGAAATGAATGACTATTACTTGAGAAAATCAATAAATGTGTGTCGTTAGATTTAAAAAAAAAATCTTTGCTAAAGATTGAAGTATGGTGAATGCTACCGCACTGTTACACTATATTTTCACTATATTTTGGAAAGACGAATCGTGTACTGGCTTTTAACCTTTGGGAATCTGTGCACAATTTGGAGCCAAAGCGCAGATAGCTGGTCTCAAACTCTCGTGTTCCACTACGGAGATTTCATCGATTGCAATGTCACTTCTGAAGCCCTTTCCCACAATTCCTTCAAATGTTATCTATAAAATACAACAATTATGTTAGCGGCAAAACTTTAATATTTTCGAACACTTTATCTATTAAGTACTTTTTATATATGCTTGCTGATCAAATTGAAAATTTATGAAATTAAAAATCAATTAAAAAAACAAACAAACAACTTCTAATGAATTCGAGAAAGGTATAGAATAGAATTCATGACTCCTTACTATATTCCCCTTAAGTACCTCTTTTAGTCCCGGGTTAAGAATAGGTACAGTTGCAATGTGCCATTGGTTTCCTTGGTTTCCACTTAGTTTCCATACCAACTGACCATTTACCAACACCTTAAGGGTTCCCATATCCGATCCATACATGTGATAATAAAAGGTTAAACAGGCTCGGTAATACAAGCGGACCGAGCGGAACTGGAGACGAGCACGTTGGCCCTCGCGTCTTCCACTAGCTTCCATGTAATAGTAGCGTCCTACATCGAAACAAACGAATTAAACTTACTAGAGTAATTAAATCATAAATAGGCAGCTCAATGATAAACATTCTACAAACATAATAACAACATATGTGTTCTAGGTCTTGTTATATTGTTAAGAAATAAGTATTACAGCAATACATGAAAAATAATGAAATAAGTGTTTACAGTTTTACATAATTTTTGGATAGAACTGAGTATATACCGCTGTAGCAATGAAACAATAAGGAAATAGTCGTTCTAGTGGTCAAGGAGAGCAAACGAAACTGAGTTCTTGGCAGATATTGCTTACCTTAACACTAGGATGATGGTCTATTTAACAGTTAGATCTCTCGGCCTCATGGGCTATTACCTCGTAATCTATAAGGCCAAGAGGTCTAACTGTTTTAGTATTTTCCAATATATTGAGCCAAAATTATATATTAAAACTTGCGAATTAGGAGATGCTAAACAAGTGAATTTTTCAATTTGCAAATCTTCTTTGTGTCCGAAAAAAATTATGAAAAAGTAGCAATATGTCTGTTTTCTAATGCTTATATCTTATTGTTGGATATTTTCATTCCATACTTAGCAACCTTTTTTGTCTTCTCGGGTGTTGAACTATCTAGAAGTTCTTGTAAAGACTGTAAATTAATAATCATATAACACTTCAACAAAATACGAAGGAGCTCCCATCGTTTTACTACCTGCGCAGCTTAGTTTAAAACTGTGTTTCAAAAACACTGTTCTCGATCCAGTTTACTCGCGGAAAATAAACCTCCGTGAAGAAATGTTTCAGTGCTAAAGCTTTGTATTGAATGACTGTTGCTGTAGAATACGTAAGAAAATACTTTAATATAACCTGATTAAAATAGCCGGTGTTGCAGGTTTTAGAATTAGTTTTATTTTTTCGTTTTTGAAACATTGTTTTTAAATTGAGTTGTTCATTGATCATAGTGGCTTTGTTTATAATTTGTAGCGCAATATGCAAGCGTGGCTGGCTTTGTAAGCTATCCGACCTAGGTGAGTGAATTAGTACCAGATTAGTGTCGGATGGTTAACGCAGTTCATAAGATCTTTGCTTTCCAACGTCAAGGTCCCAAGTTCGATCCCGGCACTTTTCCGAGATTCCAATACTACTTTCTTTTCCGCCGAAGCCAACTCAGGCTTCTAATTCCATCCTTCCGGGGTAGGTAAATGAGTACCAGCGTCTGCTGGTAGCTAACCTGCAATGAATTAGGTTCCCATCCAGGGTTAGTCAAAGACTTTCATTCTCTTAAAAAAATATAACACACAAAATTAGAGAGAAGCGCCGGCTCCATGTGCCACTAGGCTTGTAAATGATTTAGATTTAGATTGTTGTCACGTCCGCATGGGCGCATTGCGGCTTGGATCACAGAACATGTAAAGAACTTAACTTAATTAGGCAAAAAAATAGAAGTACAGTTGATTCAGAGTAGTTTGTAAAAACTGCTCAATCAGAATTGTATATTTTAGAAAAGATCATTTACGTCATTTTTTTTAAGAAAGTTCTTGTATGAAAGAAATTAAGACTTTCTGGATCCCTTACCGTATCCAGTCTTATCGCGTCTTGGTCCAGTTCCCATTGACCTTGTAGGGCCATTTTGTAAAATCCAATTCATGTCGTTGCCTTTCATGTTTGAAAAGCCGCAGTTATCATTGTCAAGCTTGCAGTGCAATTCTGCATACAAAAAAAATGATTCAGATTATGAACCAATACTAAATAAAGTTTATTTCCTGATTGGAAACGAATAGGCAAACCCTAAGAATAATTTGTATAAATAAAATTCGTATATAAATACGCTAGAAAAATTTAAGCAAATACTAAAAAAATTAAAAAAAGATTACAGTGGTAGAGGTTTTGAAAAGTCATCAACTGAGCATTTACTTGGCAACGTTCGTATTGACCAACAATGGAAAAGAATAATCAGTAGCCTAGGAAAAGTTGTTAGTCTCCAAACATTTATTAAATTACGAAATATGAAAAAAATAGTTATGTGTATAATTATCAATACGCGCGGCCTAATGACGAACTTCCCTTGGTAGAACGCACCATTTTGAGAGCCAAATGGGCTGAAAATTAATTTCCGCCCTGCTTTTTATTGGTTGCAGAGATCTCAAACAACTTTGCTTAGCCAATTAGATTCTGAGGATACCATTTCAATACCAAGGTTGGCGCGAATTTGTACCGTGTTCAGCTGCTTGCTCACTTCTGTAAAGTTGGAGGTTTAATTCCCAAATGGATGATCAGCTTTTTTCTAGTCAAAACTCGGACTTGATATTTTGATATTATGAAATTTTTTCTTATTAAATGAATTTTTACAATTTCGCCTTGTGTATTGATAATAATAATAATCAAATGACTTTTGTTGGGCAAATGATGCTGCTCGGGCCACAAATAAACTATATGTCTTCCAAAAGTCATGTGATTTTGCTCTTTACGAATTATCAAAAAGTATTAAATACAATAGACAGTTACTATATGCCTCGGCAGCAAAACGCGGTCTTCAGTTGCTAATAACGTAAAGCAAACTTTTTTCAAATGATTCAAAATTTTGGTTTGTGTGGAAGCGCTTGAGGCATCCAAACAACTCTAAACATTTTCAACAGATATTATGGGTAAGTTTTAAGGATACAATCTATTGTTATAAGAACGTGGGGCAGAAAATAGCCAAAAAATTTAAGAACATGTTAAGAACATGCTGAGGCTGAGAAAAGGTAAAGAACATTTATTTGTATAGGAAATCATATGAGTTCGAGTGCAATTTGGAAAAAATTTGAGCGAGTGGGTTTTCAAAAAGTTCAA
>JAOTRI020152351.1:0-10142 GCA_028564885.2 Zoanthus sanctaehelenae
TTCTCTCCCTCGTGTTAACAAAATTACATGCGCAGATGCTGTAATTTGATTGGCTATTTTTTGTTTAACTCTGTTAATTAGTTAAGCAAATTCTAAACTATACGGGGGAGAAGAGTGGCCGATAATTTGAGCTGTCTCTAGCTCTGGGGCTGGTTTTGGCCGGTTGATAAAAAACAGAACATCGCGTACCGGCCGGTTTTGGCCAGTTCAGTGTCTTCACTGTTGTTATATTGTGATTTTTTAAACAAATTTCACGACATTACGCGGAAATAAGCAAAATTCACGATATTACGCGATTTTAGGTAAATTTCACGAAATCGCGTAATCGTGAAATGTCAGAAGCCCTGTATAAAGAGTAAAGCTAAATCTTTTATAAGCCTAGTGGTTAATGCTTATTTCCAATTTCTGTAGTGTTAAGTATACGTCTTGTGAGTCCTTGACTCCACCTGGAAAAGACACTAATCAATCACAGGTTAGCTCCCAGATGACTGGTAGCGACTTACCTACCCTGGAAGCATGAAAAGCTGAGGTAGCTTAGATTAAAATGAAGCTCACAGCAAAGCCAGGATCAAACTGGGGAGAACTGCCCTAAACATACTTACCATTTCCATGTATAACTATTGGAAACACTTAAGATTTAATAGCTATCTAACTTACACAATACAATTGACCCCTCTGCAGTATCTCTCCCACATACTTCTGAATCGAGGTTGACCTCCAATATCCCAAACCTTTTGAAGCAAACATAATATTTTTACCTTAAGTACTGTACATATTTATTATTCACTTATTTAAAAATATTTCAAAACAGTAGTCCTTCAGGGTACAAACTGTTGGCACCTGCTTTTCAAGGAGCCATTTGGGAATGCATACTACATTAAAATTACAATACAAATAAAAATTAAGCTACATCTATTTTACTACCTATATTAATGTAAAATTACATATAAAATTACTGCTAATTACTAATTACAAGAAAACTTCAGCCTGGGTCAAGAATAGATTTAAATTAACTTATGGAGAAAAGGAAGACAGGGGACCAAATGGAGATGATGGGATTGAAGGAAACAGTGGTTCAGATGGCAAAGGCAAATGGAGTGAGATGGTACGGGCATGTGTTAAGGAGAGATGATGGGTATGTTTGAGAAAAGCATTGGAGTTTGAAGCGAAGGGGAAGAGGAAGCAAGGATGACGGAGGAAGACATGGAAAATGCAAGTGGAGAAGGAGAGCAAGAGCGTTGGTTTGAAGGAGGATGCAATGACTCAAACGAGATGGAGAGATTGCTGCCAGAGTGGGGTAAATCTGGCCACCATTGTTTATGGGGATAAACCTGGATCAAAATTGGAATTGATTGGATAATTGAAGGTCTAGTGCGAAAACAACATAAATGACATTTGATCAAGTTCTTGTCTCTCCCTACATTGTCCTTATTATGTCTTCAAAACCCTTGGGAGAATTTAGCTTTTCACATAAAGTCGCTTAATACGTCATTTTTGCACTGGAGTCTTTAACTATTGAGGCCCAGATAATTGACGTTCAGCTGTATTTTCATTAAATGTTTTTAACAAATAACAATTTTGTATAATGTAATCTTATAAATGAATATCTCAAGACCAAAATGTGAAATTGAAAAAAATTACCACTATTCTTCATATTAAAAATCATTGTGTAACTAGAGTTAACCATCATCATCATCATCATCAATCCAGTTTTGATCCAGTTTTATCCCCGTAAACAAGGGTGGTTGGATTTACCCCACTCTACCAGCAATCTCTCCCACTCCCACTGTCTATCTTGCTTGGTTCACTGCATCCTCCCTCTTCAAACCAACATTCCTACTCTCCTTCTCCACCTGCAATCTCCATGTCTTCCTTGGTCGTCCTCGCTTCCTCTTTCCCTTTACCTTAAACTCTAATGCCTTCTTCAAAACATGGCCATCATCCCTCCTTAACACATGCCCATACCATCTCACTCCATTCACCTTTGCCATCTGAACCACTGTTTCCTTCAATCCCAATATCTCCATTACGTCTTCAGTCCTCCTTCTCTCCATCAGTTTTGCACCACACACTGCTAACTACAAGTTAGTTAAAATATTTAAGACAAGAACCTATAGTAGGAACAACACCATTTTTCTTGTATTAGTTTATAGTAAAGAGTGAATGATTGTCGTTTTCAAGATACAAACCTTGATTGTCACATTACCCTTTGAGACCTTTCTCATGTTGAATCCAACTGTAGGAATCATATCCTCACTAAATTGACCTGACTGCAATGAGTTCAAATTTAAAACCTTAATAATACTGAATTGTATAGGGGAAGGGTGGAATAATAATTTCAATTTTTCTCTTTAGCAGCATCACCAAAGCTTACAGTTACAGAACCATCAAGGAAATTCAGAGAAAAAAAAACAGAGGAGCCTAAATTATTAACAATTATGTGACAAATTTCGAGACTTCAATTTAAATAAATTAATTATGTAGTTTGGTCTCAAAGTTCTTGTTTGAAAAAGGAAAAAGTGGAATTTTGAGAATCTATCTTCTGCTACTGATGTTTCATGTTTATTTGCTCATGTGAGTGCATCACGCCATCAGATCAATTTTTGACTTTATTCATGTGATCAAGTGAAGTCGAAAAAAACTTCGGTTTTCACTTTTAAATCCCTTTGCCTTTTGTATCCACTAAAGTAATGAATTCCCTGGGAAGAGCAAATCCAATTCGCGATTAGGCAAGAGTAAAATATAAACAATGGTACTAAAATCAAACGCTGCGCTTTATTCACAAAATAAAAAAACATTTGAGCAGATGGACTCGGTCTTAAGATCCAAACTTTTCCTCTTAATTCCAGTTATTAGCATCTAAAATAGTTTTAAAATAAAGAATAGGTAAACAACAATAAGTAAAATATAATTGAAAATTGCTTTATACATAGCTTTAAAAAGGAAAATATAAAAACAGTCATTCTCTGTTTGGTTGCGCTAGAACAAGGCCAAGCCGTGACAAAATAGTCACGATTTTTGTGAGCAACGCGTATTACTTGCAATTAAAATAACGCATTTAATAAAATGTTTTTACAAAATGATATATTCGGGAGCAATACACTTTTAAAAAACACTATAGCTGAAGATCAAAAGAAGAGATTTAATCGGTGGCCAGATAAAAAGTAGAAAACCAAATTTAACGAAAAACCATAGCGCTTGTTTCGATTATTAATACAAAATTAGAAGAATATACAGTAGCAAATTGGAACAGTCAATAGTCTAAATCTATGAGGATGTTATCAAAAAATGAATAGAATTTACAAATTATTGCTCAATTTATGTTCCGTAAGCGATCTTGATTTAAAACTCACCGCGATAACGTTCACAAAAGTCGTTTTTCCTGAATACTGAAGCCCGACCAGGGTCAACTCCATCTCTTCTTTCCAAAACAGGCTTTTGATCCATTCTAAAATGCGATTAAAAAACGCTAACATTTCGTCGTTTTATATCAGTTCAACTCTACACGAGCAGTTCAACAAGAAATGTCCATGCCAAAGCATCACATGATTACCCAAGCCTCGCTTTCAGTTCATCAGCAATCCCAACAAGATGTCCATGAATCCTTGCGGTCCGAAATTAAAATGGCGGCGTACATTCAGTAAAAATCTTTAAAAACCTTTTTAGGCAAAACTGTTTTGAAGATGCCTTTACCAGCTGCCTTGCAAGCGCGCTTAAAGAAAAGAGGAATTATTCATAAAGCTAAAGAAGTTAAAGGTATTATAATCAATAGAATTCGTTTTACTTTTTGAACGATCACTGAGTGTGGGTCGTGTTTCACATAGTTTCAATGGTTGGTACGCTGAAAAAGAGCCCTGTCTATAATTTTACTTACCCCGCTGTCCATCTAACTATCTTGTGCAGTAATCTCAAGAGAATAGACATGTGTTATTATCTTAGTACAGTACTACTTTCTGAGCCAAATTAAAAGAGAGCTGATGGAATATGCCTACCGCAATATGAATAAGTATCCAATATTGTCACTGAATCTCCGTTCGAAATTCTCATTTGAAAGTGAATAAATCAAGAAAAATATATTTTCTCGTTTTTGGAAAACAAGTACCTTTGAATGAAAACTTTTAATATAGTTTCCGTTCATTACTTGTGGAATGGGTTACTTATAAATTGAAACGTTTTTTTTTTCAAAATAGTTGTTTGTGTTGTGGCAGTCCTTGACAACTTCGAAAGATTTTCAAGTCTGATTTTAAAGCTTAGTTTAAGAAGAGTTTTTTAAAACAACTTTTTTGAAATGATATTGATTGGCAATGAAATGTATCGTATCTTTAGATCAACATTCTGACTTCTGATTTTTGTGTTTACGTTTTGTGACTAACTTGAAATTAAATTACATTAATACATTAAAAATCTATTTATCCTTCCCATGCCGTGCTGTCTAGACCTGTCTTGACTGCTGTGTGTTTTTTTTCGCAAACTTGAAAGAACTCGAATGAAGTTGTGAGCTGCTGTCGTACTGATAGATTAGTTCCTGTTTATTTGTAATGTGCTATTTGATCTCAAATTTACGCAAGAAATATGGTTTGACAGATACAATGTGCTTCCCAAAGAGTTAATACTAAAAAAAAGTGAGATCATGAAGTAAAAAACTGTCTTACTTTTTTTTAAAAAAAATGTTAAGTAACTTCAATTTAGGCATGCGATTGATCGCACGCCTTGTACGATCGAGGTGTGTGCCAAGGCGTGCACGTGCGATCGCACGCTTCTCAGTGAGAGGCCTGCTATTCACAACTGTTTACTATCAGCAGATAGAAAACAGTGAAAGAACCAATCAAATTCACAGATTCAAAATAGAACATTGTAAATTTATACTAATATTTTTTATAATTTTATTATCTGTATAATTTTATATATATTTGATTTTCTGAATCTGTCTGATTTGAGAGAAATGTCATTGCACAGGTAGCCCAAAAATTATGGACTTTTTTATATTATTTCAAAAGATACTTACAATTTAAGGAAAGTAAAAATACG
The DNA here is from genome assembly GCA_028564885.2 of Zoanthus sanctaehelenae. Classification (NCBI taxonomy): domain Eukaryota; kingdom Metazoa; phylum Cnidaria; class Anthozoa; order Zoantharia; family Zoanthidae; genus Zoanthus; species Zoanthus sanctaehelenae. Next base: position 5,029 of record JAOTRI020152351.1, read on the forward strand.
TTTACTTAAATTATAAGATACATTATCTAAAACAAAAATTGCTAATCTTATTTTATCATGATTACACTGTATTTTTTTGTCGTAGCTTCCAGTCAAGAGAAGCAAGAAAGCAGTGAGGAAAAAGAGAAATTCAAATGTCCAAATGCTTCCAACCCATACCATACCTGTGTTGATTATTGTAAGAAAAGATGGAGTATAAACACTGAAAAAGAAATATCTGTTGAAAAAGTGAGTTATGTTTACAGGCTAAATTCCTAATAAAATTATTTGGCCTCCAACCTTAATTTTTTAAATTTTGTATTCTTTATTGTTATTTATTCTTTTTGCTGAAAAAAGTTCAGTTCAAAGTCTTATTGCAACTTGTTAACTATTTTTTTTAAGAGTAATAAATAAAAGCTTGTAAAATTTTGTCACTTGTATCCTGAATGTAGTTTCATATGCAATCTGTGATTGGCATATTTTACAGTAAAACACTCATATCTAGTATATAATAAATTATTTTAGGACTACGACAGCTTACCGCCACCTCAAGGCTGGTATAGAGTTCCAGATCCTGCTAGGTAAGTTTGACTGTACATGTATTACCACTTATTATATTTACTGACTATTAATAATGGTAATTAAACTTAGTGGAGTGTAATTTGGTCCACAATCAAACGAGCAATTCAGAGTCGCACAACCGTGTAGCAGGAGTGCAAATTATACTAATCGCAACTTTGGTTTTGAACTAAAACAACACAAAGATCAATTACCACTTAATTATAGCCATTTTGAAATCTAACACATTGTACAGTAAAAAAATTATTATAGATTGTAAAAATATTATTTACAACTGGAAAAGTTACAACTTCTCCATTTTGCCTGAAACTTGCCAGAGTTAATTCTGTTACCTGATTGGTCAATTTTTTAGTTTTCTAGAATCTGATTGGTTGTTCAAGATGATGCAATTTAGAGTTCAAAATGACCCAATTTAGGCTGAAATCAAGCTGCTAAGAACCAATGAGATTGCAGGATTCACTAGTGATTTCAAAATGGATATAATTAATTGTAGTATCAAATCAAAAATTACGAAGTGCATTAACTTATTGGATATTGAGTGTGGCTCCATGCTAAAATTTTTGAAATTTGCATCAATGAACCCAGTTTAAGGCCTGTTCTGATCAACCTTTTTTATGGTAATTCTTTTTCTTTTTTTGACTTAAAGTTCCACTAAATAATTGTAATGCATTTAATTCTGTTTTTGTAATACAATTTATTATTGAAACACTTGGAAAAATTTTATTCATTAAACATATTATTACATGACTTTTGTACAGTAAGAGTAATCTGATTCAATACGTGTTTGACGTTTAATTGTTAAATTGTATTTGTTTAAAAATAAGAAATGTTTTTCTTTCCAATGCACTCATCTGAAAAAATTGATGTTTTTGCCCTGAGCGGGACTAGAACCCAAGTCTCCTTGATCACAAGTTGAGCTTGCTAACCACTACACTATCGAGGACCACCATGCTGGCAATAAAGCAGAAACTGATTTGATGGTTTTGTTAGTGGCGTGAGGATCCCTGGGGCCCAAAATGTTTCTTCACTTAAGTACATCTCAAGCCTCTACAACCTCATACAAGATTTTGTAAATAAATACATGTTATCGAGGCTGGGAAAGACTTGTACAATGAGTCTCTCCCAGCCTCGAAAACATGTACTGTATTTACTGTATTTGTTTGCCTTTATGTTTTATAATAATTACTGCCTGCCTCACTAACTAGTATTATCATGTTAAACGCAGGTACTGTATGTAATGTTTGTAAAATAAGTAATATCAATGTAATAAAAAGATTGATATTTTACTGAAATAAACTGAACTGAAGGGGTGGGTGAGGGAATTTCCAAAAAAAAAATGATTTAATGTATAAAAAGTAGTTAGTGAAAAAAGCCCTTTCATTCTGTCTACAGTGGAGCAAGCTATTATTGGAATACGATGACCAATCAGGTTTCATGGTTGCATCCAGTGGGTAAGAAATACAGTTGACTTGGTTTTGAAACAAAGGCTGATACTTTTTATGCAATACTGGTACTAAGCAGGTCATTAAATACCATTATTGAGTTGACCTACATTCTACTTCTTAGCTGGTTTGTTTCAGATTATTGTCATTTTGTTAGATGCTGATATGTTGTTTTGTCCTTGATGTTTTAACCCTTTCAGTCCCAGTTATATTGTTAAATTCTCCCAACTTGAGCTCATACTTTTCATTGAACAAGTTTGAGAGAATTTTGCATTTGATCTTTGTAAGTTTGCTATGTTTGATCAATTCCCAATTGCTCATTACTAAATGTTTCATTTTGTATGTGTTATGTAAGGAGAAGTTAGGTGCTGATAACTGATTGGGAGTGAAAGGGTTAAGATGGACATATATTCCTCGGAAACATTTTCTTAAAAATGTTAATATTTACTGCACTTAATTGCAAAATAATTTTAAATAAGTTAATAAGTAACTTTGTCAATGAAAGCAGTGGTAAAATAAGAAATTGTTACAGCAATAATTTTAGATTTTTACTTGGTAAAGAATTTCTATAAAGTAACTTTTTTGAGTCAGTGCTTCCAGCTTAATATTTTTGTGAATTGTTTTTGGTGATTCAACTTTTAAAAAAGAACAATTTTCATTTTTGATCTTGTGGTTGTAAGCTTTTATTACGTAAGTCAGGATGTCAACTAAAACATATGGCTGGCAAATAAATGACTGTTTTGACAGTTTTGGCTGCTAATTATTGTGATGGGCTACTTGTGGTCATGAGAGCAAACCATTTCAAACTCGATTTTTGGACTGGCTGGCGAGCAATAGTGACTAGGCAGTACAGAGGCCAGCGGTAACGAAGGTAGTAATAACATGCATAGGACACTCTTGCAACAGACCATATGCTGCTGTGAAAACTCCAGTGAAGTGGTTTTGCTGGATTAGATTTACGATATCATTAAAATGCTAATTTAATTTTTGACGGAATTATTAATTTTATCAATTTAGTGAGGTATCCAGAGGAAAATGTGTTTTTCAGTCTTTCAGCTCTGTAAGGTGCAAACTCTTGCCAAGTTTCATAGTGGAGTATAATTCTTTTGTTATTGCGGGGTTGTATAAGAAGTTTGAGTTATACGTTCTCTCTTACAGAATTCCGAAGTTATTTCCTTACAAGTTAATTCTGATTTTCATACTTTCGAAAACTTTATTATATAACCCAACATACTCCTGACCAGTTACTTTAATTTTGTACGATTTTCATATTTTGCATAAAAACTTCAATAAGAGAAAGTGCGATTTTCAACTTGTAATTGGAAATAATTGAACTATGATTTTAAACTTTATGGCATTGTTTTTATATCTTGAAAGAATGATGAAAATAAAACTAACAAAAAAAAAGAAATCAGAAGAAAAAATAATTAAGAAAGAAAAAAAATCAGTTGACAGGATTCAAACCCAGAGCTCCGAAATCATAATTATACCTTAATGTTACCACGGCTATGCTAGTGACATTTCTTAGTGACATCAATCGCCCCAAAAAAATTAAGTCGCTAGTGCCTGTCAGAACATTATGACTTTTTCAGAATATTGCCACATTCCATGCAATGTTTCCCTTCAACATTTGCATTCTGTCAACCTTGTAGCACTTCACTATCTGTTAGATACAACTAATAATTTATTAATCTATTTGCCATGGTGACCAAAACAGTCGCAGCTCAGAGCACTGTTAGTTGATCTAGTAAGTAATCATAACTTTACTTATTTTAAGTATTTGATATGATTCAGATAGTTGAGATGGTAAAGGTAAATGGAGTGACATGGTATGGGTATGTGTTGAGGAAGAGTGATGGGCATGTTTTGAGAAAAGCATTGCAGTTTGAAGTGAAGTGAAGTAAATAAATAAATATTTAAATACTTTATTTAACGTCAAGAGGCAAGAGGAAGCAAGGATGACCAAGGAAGACGCAAAGTGGAGAAGGAGAGCAAGAGAGTTGGTTTGGAGAAAATGGATACCAAATCCTTCATTTGTCCAATTTAGTAAACAATAAAAGTTGTCTAATTATTTTTCTGTCTCTTAGACACTTTTTAATGAATCAATTCATGATTCAAAATTTTAAATCTTTGATTTCAGATCCATCTGCTGAAATTACACTGTCTGCATCCATGCTGAACAAGGAGAATGGTTAGTGTTTTTGCTTAGTGCTGGTGATCTTGCTGCCATTTTCAATGACTTAAAAAGGAAATTCCCGTATAAAAGGGTTAGATCCGCCCTCTGGCAGTAAATTTGAATTTAAAATATTGAATGATAATGGTGGTGAACCAACGAACACTCGTCCAAATTTCTGAAATCTGTATAATAGTGAACCTACAATTGTTGAAGATCTTGTTTTATGATATAAAATTTTTTTTGGTTGCATTCATTTATAATTTGATGAAAAACCAAGTTGTTTTTAGTTAAATATTGCTGTTTTGCTGCTCTGATCGACATGTTGGAAACACAACAACAACCACAAACTCAAGTTCGACAAGCCACTTCATCAACTTCAATGTCGCCTTCTCCTCTTTCTACTCCAAATTCTTCGAGGAAAAGGTCTAAAAAGGTAACTGCAGCATTGCGCTTAGCTCTCGAGAGATGTTGCCTCAACGGTGGATGAGTGACAACTTAGCTGAACAATGGTCTGACCAATTCATTTTATACCGGAACTTCCTGTTAAAGTTTAATTTTGTACTGGCCTTGTCCTATCATGGCTGGGCATGGTTGATGTAGTTTGTTAGATCTTTGCCACATGGAACTCAGTTTCATCCCTGCTACAGATAAGATTTGAATATTAATTTTTGTGTGATCTCCTTTTCACCTAACTCCATATATGTATGAAAAATGAGTACCAGTATCTGCTAAACTGTGATGGATTAGTGTCCCATTTACATGTAGGGGAAGTCAACTCTCATCAATGAATATTAAATTATTTAATTATTCCAAGAGCACGCATTGGATACGAGATGATAAATAGCCTTGGCTATAATCATCTCATATCCAACAAGCACGAATGGAATAATTGTTTTATTAAATTTCCAAGCCCTTCGATACTTGAAAATGACAACAAA
>JAOTRI020152362.1:0-10142 GCA_028564885.2 Zoanthus sanctaehelenae
CGCCCAAAGTCCCATTTGCGAAGTCAAGATGTTAGCAGTCTGGCCTTCTATCGCAGAAGGATTCCCAACCGCACGTTATAGAAAATTACACTGAAAAAGGCATAAAACTGCATGGAGCAGCTAGATATCTTTAAAAGTACAATTCAACATAAGTAACAAGCACATATGCAAGTCAGCCATATTTTTTTGATATATAAAAACCACTGAGTACATTTTACGGAGGTACATTGAAATCCCGGATAAGCACCGAATTGATAGACCTTTAGACTCGAATGCAGACTTTTGGAACTTCATTTTTTTCCTTAAAGTCATTGAAAGTTGCAACATTTTTAAAAAAGAGCTTAAACCGCCCGCTGTAACACGTAAGTGCAAGCCTTTGCACTGGCCAATGTGTTCTTCCTGTTCTTGGTCACTTTTGTCATTATCAACATCAGTTCTATCGCGTATCAGTATACTTTCATAAAGTTTGAAGCTCCTCAAAGTTTTCTGAAGTAAACATAATGCCTTCTCCTGCTGCATTCTCCACGGAGGCAGTGAAGTTCAATGCTGATTGCTAAGTTTGGCCGGTTTGGCGCAACTCCTGTTGAAATGCATGCTGTTGTCTCTGTTTTGGAAAATGTCTTCGCAACCGTAAGCACGTCGTTTTTCTTGCGGCTTTTGTGAAAGACTTTGCTGTCAGTATAAAAAGGAATTCCCTTGCCAAGGAAACAGGGGTATGTTCGCCACTCAGAAAGAAAGAGAAGTGATGATCTTCAGTTTGAGGAGATTCTTATCGTATATATAGGGCAATGGGAAACTTATAGTAAATTGGCGCTTGGTCAGTAGTTTTACTGCATACTGAGGGAACTCAAACTGCTTCAGCCCATTTTTCCTTTTAATCGTTCTACTTAGAAATCTCGTGTCATGGAAGAGACACATGCGGTGGCATTAAATGGTTACCACAAATCTACAAATTATAAACACATTCTAAAAACATTGTGCGATAGGCCGGTGCGGAAAAGTGTATATAACTTTGTCAAGGATGGTAGAAAAATTTATGGCAACTCAAACAAACCAAAACGTTCTTTACAGAAAAAAATATAATATTGTTGATCGTACAGAAAAAATAGAAATCACACACACGCGTACGCCAAAACTATTTCCATGTTTTCCTTGCTGGGGGTATAACGGAACACTAAAACTAGGGTCCAGGCCCTAAAATTCACTGCAGTACAAAAAAAGACTTGACACATTCCTTCATAAATGTCTGCGTAGAATTTGGAAAATATACTGGCCAATGTGAATTGCGAATGAAGAGATAAGAAGAAGAGCTGGCATTGAAAAAATTAGTGAGACTGAGATGAACATAGTTATACCACGTGCTAAGAATGGGCACTGATGTGCATCCTCGTATTGCTCTCACATGGGAACCAGATGGAAATAGGAAAAGAGGAAGACCACGTGACACATGGAGGAGGACCATACAAAAATAAATAAGAGAAAAAGGACAAAGATCGCGGATGGAACCAGCGACGATAGCACTGAGACAGAGTATTCTGGAAGAGGCAATTTTGCCAGCCGATTCTCCTGACTTGGGAGAGATGGAAACCTGATAATGATGATGAAACAACTAATAGCTTGCTCTGCAGATGCTCTATCCCCGATGGCAATGTTAGACTCAGGATGTCCTTCTTTCACTCTCCGTCCCTAAAACTCTTTTGCTCTTCCTATTAAAATTAACTGTTACCCAGTTGGTATCCAGTAGCATGGAAACTCTGGGGTTGGCAGATTAACTCTAGCTACTACAGTCGTTATCGTGGAACGACTATATTCAGGTGATGCTTTTCTATTGAAATAATCAATGTTGCGCTTACTGTTTGAATTAAACAAACATTCATGTATAAAGGAGAGTAAAGTTCAACACGTTGCAGTAACACGAGGCCCGTAGCCAACTTGATCATGATGGGAACCGAGGCACTTACTGGAAAAAAAGTTTAGAAATCAAAATAATCGTTCCAGTTTACATTATGCAATTTCAATAATAATCTAAGCTTAGAATACATAAATCAAGCTAGGAATATTAATTGCTGCCACTGAGATCTACCTTATTCACATTTAAACCCCAGTTGCTTTGGTAAAAATTGTCATGTGCACCTGGAATATTTGTACTGATTTTATAAATTTGGTGCATTTTCTAAATTTTCAACGATTCTAAGAATGAGAATTTCAAACATATTCCTGGGGAGCCTGGACATGAGCCTGGACCACCCTTCGGCGTTCGCTTGGCCAAATTGCATGATATATTCATGCTGCCTCTGTTAAATTTCTTTCCTGGCTACGGACCTGGACAGCGATGAACATACAATTAGCACCGGTTTTACGAGGTTTTCATAATTTCATCAGGATCCATCAGGGCAAATGTTAAATGTTTTGAAATCGTTTATCGAATTAATCAATGTTTTAACGGCGCTTGGAGGAGGAAAATGTGATTATATACAATTCTTAAGCATTGTTACATACAAACGTAAGTTGTTTGTCGTGTTTTGTACTCATGTAATTACAGTAAATTAAGTGTATGAAAATATATGATGTTGGGGACACAAAACATAATTTTGTCGTTTGTTTGGCGCTTTAATAGTTTAGAATTATTATATCATTCCCAACTGAAAAATTCAAAAAACATTGGCAATATGTGATCTTTTTTGTAGCTCAATTAATTGCGTTTATTTAAATATTTTTGAACAGATACGTTTTAAGTTTCCACGACGAGTGGTTTGGTTTTTACTGTTAGCAAGAATAGCCTTGAGATTTGCATATTGTTTATCTGTGTTGCATGGGGTTGTTTGCATCTATAACTTCAATATTTGTAGAGCATATCGTTGAAATATTCTGTCACTGCAATCATGCATATTTATAGCGTGAAACAAAAAAACCAAGATTCGACGGTTTCGTATTAAAGTGAACAATGATATATTTACTTTTTTTGTCTCAAATGAAATATTGCCGCCAACATACAGACTTTCGTCATTCTGAAAATTACATAGATATTTTACTGATTTACTACTGAAGACATATTATTTATATTTGAGTTATTTATGACATTTTAATTAGTTTGTTTTACGTTTTTATTAATGTTTATGGAAATGATATACAGATTGAAATCAACTTTCTCCATTTTAAAAATAAGGCATAGAATACAAAAATCATTTTTTTAGAAAAGAATAAACAAACGTTTTCACCTACGTGAGCATCTTAACTGGATAGCTGATAAGTCATGTATTGTGTGTTAGCACTTCTTGGACAATAAGCATTGTTTAAGTAATACCGTTAGGAAATAAAATATAACCTATGGTTTCCTTAAGTGGGACTTCTGTGAAAAGTGAAGAAACATCGTATGATACCAGGACTTCATCTTCATCAAGTGTACGGTCTTTGAGGCGGTCTGGAAATTCTAGAGTGTCCTTAATTAATAGTATACTCGTTTTCTGCGAGTGGAGCATTATACTTGGCCAATGATTTAGCAGATTGATTGTTGTACATGCCACAGGTGCTGATAATAGGTCTCAGTTTAAGATTTTCAGTTGTGATATTCTCGAAATCGGTAAATTTGTGGGTCTTAGTCGTAGCGAAAAGTACAGCTGGCTTGTTAGAAGTGGGTCTGCCATCGCTGTAATGAAAAGGTTCGTTTTTGCAGTTCTTAAAATTTCGGTACAGAAAAGACTGAAAAGATCGTAGATCTTGGATAGTGCTGTCGGAAGTTCTTAGATATTTTCCATTGGCTATCCCGTCAGATTTTTACTTACTTACTTACTTAATCCTCTTCATACCCTGTGGTACATAAGGCCGACACTAGTGAACGCCAACCACTCCTGTTGCGCGCCAGGTTCTCAACCTGGGCCCGATGTCAATCCATTGTCTTTCATTTCTCTCTCGACTGATCTTCTCCATGTCTCCTTTGGTCTTCCTCGTTTACGCCTGCCCGCATTTGGTGTCCATCTTATGGCGATCTTAGGGATAGCATTGGGTGGCATTCTAATTACGTGGCCAATCCAAGTCCACCTTCTCCGCTTAATTATTGACATGACGGGTGAGGTTGACGTTTTCCTGTGTAGTTCCACATTTCAGATTTTTAACTTTCTCCAAATTATTTACACTAAAGTTCCTCATTATACGTTATTAGTTTCTCTAACAATAATAATAGTAATAATAATAATATTGGAAAGTTTTCTTTTAAGAAAAATAATTTTACAAACAGTTGTAAATCTCACTCATAAAAGGTAATTTACATGCAACTGGCTACTTGGATCGCAAACATACGTTACAAAACCATTTGAAAAAAAAAATAAAAAAAACTTCAACACCCTCTGAAACAGTACTACTACAAAAACAACTTAAATTATCATTAAAGCTGGATTGGACTATTCTTTATTTCTTCAACAAAAAATAAAATAAGTTGATCTTATTGCTATGTTTATTATTTTAAGAAAGAAATACTTTTTTTGAAGATCACTGACTTCCAAATCATCCTTATTATAACAATAATAATAATAATGGTCTTTATTAGTAAAATTATATCACATAAATACGAGCGACATTTACATGTTTTTAAAAAAAATGAAATACTGGTAATATACTTGCAAAAGTTTAAATAGATATCTTTTTATCAATTTAGATTTAAAACGACAAGTTCGAACTCGAGGTAAAATGAAGTCATGGCTTGTCATTGCCTATTTGACATAAAGCTATATAGCGTTTCGAGAAAAGTCCAATAAGTTATGTGACGGTAGAAAAGGGAATTACTTTTTATTAAGAAAATGCGGGTTTATCTAATTTTGATAAAAGATTTTCACTATTTTTATGTTTTCATAATATATCGATAATGCATCTTTTTGAAGTGTTATTTACTTAAAATTTGAAATCTATCAATTTCGTTTATGTTGTGCAGAAACTACGTTTTTAATAACTTTTCATGAATTCATGACTCGATCTAGTTTCCGAGAGTACGAAAGAGTTAAAATCTAAAAACAAAAGAAGTCCCTTAAAAATGTCATCACCTTTAATAGAGCAGGAAGCTAAACTATTAACCAAACACTTGTTTATCCATTGAAAACCAGCAGTAAAAAGAAAAATCATTCTTCCTTATTAACTTTTATGCACGAAAGCAAAATTCTTAAATAATGCTTTACTTCGGACAGGCTATATATCTCATTTCATTTCACTTGTTAACTATAATATAAACAGATAACTACAATCAGCTCCTTTATTGTCGTTATTCAATAACCAAGATAAAAAATTAAAACTCTTTTTATACTTTTTTTTTCTGTGACAGCGCCAAGTACTACTTATAATATATTTCCTATGAACCCTTGCTTTTTGCGGCCTGTTAAGAATGGCTTCATGTGGCCTATTAAAAATTGCTTCTTGTGGCCTTTTATATTACCGCTTCTTCAAATGAGTGTATCTTTGTTCATACTTTGTAATTAAAATTTAGCCATAAAGTATAATTTAGTCCTAAAAACTTATATAAAGCTGTTCTTTATACAAGACAGGCAAGCATAAAAACAGAGCTCTTTCTACCAAAGTAAGCATTGTATGGATTTTAAAACTTCTTTTCACCAGCCATGAACAATTCTTGTGAAAAACGACAAACAGTACTAAATAACATTAAATAAATAAAATTAAATTTCACCATCGTTTCATTAAAAATAAATGTTTGGTGCATCCATGGCAACAGAACAGATACTCTCCCACATGAAATGAACGCGGGTACGTACGTGACACCCAATAAAGGATTTGTTTTTCCAAGCTCTGGGATAGGGTATCATGTTTGACTGTTGTTTGCGATAGGGTATCTAATTTGACATGGGTTAGTGACCTAGTTGTCTGGGATTTGTACAATTTTTGGTGTTGAGAAGCTCCAACATCTATAACATTATCAAACCAACCAGAACGTGTGACGTCATGCATGCACTTAACTACGGCTGATGAAAATGGTACAGTTTGGCAGCTTTTAACGCATTTTTCCTAGGAGGTTGGGTATAATTTTTGTTTTGATCTGGTGTAGGGTATAACCTTTAAATATTTATATGTCAGGGTTTTGAGCAGCACACCCTACTGACCTTAATAACTAATAGTGTACCTCCACCCTCCCCCCCAACTTCCGGGTCTGAACTCCATTGATAGTGTTATGGTGAGAAATAATTGAGTTTTGTTTGGATATTAAGTTTCTTTTACTAACGGCAAAGTTTCTTTATTGTCCTGTCATGCATATGGGAACCCTCTCAAATAAAGATTAAATTTGAAAGAACTTTCTTGAGAGAAACAATTTAAAAATCCAATCAAAACCCAAAGCTATGGATCCAATTAATCTTCATATACCGTCAATAATGTATCATTTGATGTCTCTATAATACAAAGAGAGCAAATTTTTCTTTTGAATGCACGAATGAATGTATCTAAACAACCCCAAATTAAGTTGTTATTGACTTGCCTCATAATAAAACTCTTTCCAAAACTCTTTCACTCTCATAACTTTTAACTGATCGAATTTCGTTTATCTCATCAATATGATACAAAGTTTAATATATCTTACAATAAACCTTCTATTGTGTTCAACAATATAAATGTTCACACTACTTCAATTAATTGAATTTTGAACTTCCATATAAATCAGCTAATAGAGTTTTTTCAAAACTATACAACTGTATAAATCAGTACAAAAAAATTGTTACAACGCGCGCCTCGGATAACTTTGTACTTCGAGTTAATTGTTCGGTTAACGTTATGAACGGTTCTTGTGGCAAACAAATCGCTCCTCACATACTGATCGCGAGTAAGGACATGTTTTCACAGCTAGTCATATTTTTATGTATTGTTAACTCTGTTACAGCATTTGTTTCAACAACTGGAAATTTTCTTGTGGTAATTACGTTATGGCGAACTCCCAGCCTTCATTGTCCATCTTTTGTGCTTCTTTCGGGACTGGCGTTATCTGATCTAGCCGTTGGTTTGGTCGCACAACCGATTTTCGTTGTTTTAAACATTACAGATATCTATGGCAACTGCAAATTGTTTTCTGTGATTGTCAGGGCTTATAGATATTTCTCATGTCAACTGCTAACCATGACGTTTTTGAATGTTTCTGCGTCAGTGGTCGATCGTTTTCTTGCACTAAAGATCCATTTACGTTACCGCGAACTGGTCACTAATCGTAGAGTTTTGTTCTGTTTGCTGTCCATCTGGTTAACAAGCAATTTTCTTGCATTATGGATGATGTTCGATCATTTAAGCGCAGTGAAAGCAGGGATTACGATGACTGCAGTGGTTTTGTTAATTAATGTGGTTTCTTACGTGAAAATATTGCGAATTATCTGCCATCATCAAAACCAGATAGCGAACCAAATTCCAGTGCCACAGAGTGATGTCCAAACATCTGTACCTAACATAGTTCGCTACAGAAAATCCGTGCAATCTGTGCTTTACATAGCTGGTTTCTTTTGTTTATCAAGTATTTCTTGGATATTTTGGATTATTACTAAACATTTTGTGAAAGGGAACTTCGAAAATGAAATGGAATTTGTCACGAGATGTTTAGTTTCCCTATCTTTCTCAAACTCTTGTTTGAACCCATTCCTTTACTGTTGGCGTATTGGGGAAATTCGTCAGGCCATGAAGGAACAGCTCAAAAAGATGTGTACATGTTAAAAAAGGTACTCATTATTGAATTGGTTTTCAGGACGCTTGATATCATGCAGCTTGTACAACTCGATAGAGAAAAAGAGAAATTTTTACTAGACATTGTTGTTACAATGTTCGTTAAAAATCAGATAACTTGGGCTAAGAGGAGTACAATGTAACAAAATCAGAACCAGAAATTCGTGTAATTCAAGTAAACGATCGAAATTTAACACTTAAATGTTTATAATTTATTAATCTGATACTAACGTGCAGTAAATGAAACTTTTTTTCGCATATAAAAGATAAAAAATCAATGATTTATGAGAAAGATTTGCCGACTATATTATATTATATATACCATCTTCGTTAAATTCTAGATAATAAACTAAAAGAGCTTTTACTTTTCAGGCCCGTAGCCAGGTTTTTTTTGGGGGGTTCGGGCGAACCTCCCTTTTGCCATCGAACCCCCTTAGCAAATATCAAACCTATTGTAATTTATTACAGACTTGCGCGGCATTTTTGCACTGTTTATTACTAGCGTTCGAGCCGTTTCCTGGTCGTACGACGTGTCTGTAGCCTCATGAGTAATGAATATTAAAAAGGCTTGTTGTCTAGGCCGAATTTGACCAATCGCTTCGCCCTTTAACCCCACCGGGGCCCTTAGGCGGACCCCTGGACCCCACGCCCAGAACCCCCCCATCCTCGAAGTATCCTGGCTACATGCCTGCTCTTAAACAATTTTATTTTAATTCAATTCAATTTAGTATCACTCAAATAGATATCTGAACAGACATTAAGAATGCTGCTGCAAAAAAAAAGCAAAACAGTTACTGTTCATCAGCAGGATGCCCAAATTGTGTGCAAACGCGGATCAAATCCTAAAAATATGTAAGAACGTTCAGCCTCAGTCGAAAAAAGGGTGAATGTATTCCAACAGTGCATCTTTTAACGTGTTAATTACTTATTTTGTTCACCTCTGTTAATTTCAATTGAGCCGCTATATGCCACAGAACATTTTTTTACTATCTTTATGCACTGTCTGTATAGCTTCCCATAGTCCAATACAGTTTAAAAATTCTTAAAGCAATATGAAACTTCATAAAATTGTTTCAGAAAAGGATCAATATCTATAATAAAGGAAGCTCAATTATCGACCAAAAACTTGTTTATCCAATGAAAAGAATCAGTGCTAAGTATTGAAAAATTATTAGTGCCTTGTTAACTTTTCAACTGAAAATCAATATTCATAAGTATCTTACCTGACAAGCTAAGTCTTGTTACTATATATTTTTAAATAGAATCTCTTATTTGTTTACGAACACCGGCCTCTGTACCAATATTGAAAAGTTCGAGGTTTTTTTAACTAATCTTTCTTCTTACAGAGCCAAACACTAAATGGATTTTCTTGCAACACCTTTTTGTACTCTCTAGCAACAAACAATGGTCTCTTGTGAACTTTCAGTACTTTCCATTTTACTTTTTCATATTTTTAATGCTTTAGCGTACACAATTGAGAGTGATCTTCGAAGGTATGATTTTCTCGTTAATGAAGAGAAAAGTTGTTTTTCACCAAAGCAAACAGGAGAATTCTTAGGTTATGTAATTGATTTTGTTCACGGTATATTTTCTGTCCCACCCGGAAAAGTAAACATATTGTTTTTTTTTTATTGCGAGATTTGAAATCTTTACAGAACAGAGATAAGTCATCAAATTATTTTCCGAACATTATAATTTAGTTTTTTACGAATATGAACAGGGTGTTAATTGTAATATTGTTGTGCCAGATACATTGAGAAGCTATATACAGTTTTCGCGTTTGATTGGTTCTAGTCAGTTTATTTTAGATGTCATTAACGAAGGGTATCGTATTCCTTTTCATTCTACGCCTCCACCTACTTTTTCGGGGAACAACAACTCTGCCCTGCCCTCATCCGAGCTTTGTTGAGGAGGCTGTATCTGAGTTGCTTCTTACTTATCGGGCTTTTCGAGGAACAACAACTCTGCCCTCGCTCATCCGAGCTTTGTTGAGGAGACTATATCCGAGTTGCTTCTTACTTATCGAGTTTTTTGAGAAACAACAACTCTGCCCTAGGTCATCCGAGCTTTGTTGAGGAGGCTTCGCTTTGCTGGATCATAGCACTAAGGTAAAGTCAGACGTGTGCGCTTTGGATTTGTTCCTAATTCAGTAATATCTATTTGGGTGCCCAATCTTGTTATTGATCTTGTTATCTCTTCCAGGGTTTGCTCTTTATCCCAGGGAAGAAAATCAAGCGTGTTTTGTCCGACATTAATTCTGTTTTGGAAGCTAATTGTTCCTTTCCTAGGGAACTCTCTGCCCTTGCAGGCAGGATCAATTCTTTTAGCCTAGCCGTTGGTAACGCCACCACCCTCATGACAAAATTTTTCATATATGTCCATCGTTCTCCAGTCCAACTGGGATTCCAAATTCCCTCTTCTTCCCCCCCCCCCCCTCCTTCCTTTCTATG
>JAOTRI020152372.1:0-10142 GCA_028564885.2 Zoanthus sanctaehelenae
CCCCCCCCTCCCCCCTTAACGTCCATTGAACGTTAAGCATTAACAAATCAATTTTCCGACGGCCCCTAAGTATACGATCTTACAGGCGTCGTTGTTAATAACCTAGTTAAATATTACCAGAAACTACAAGTAGATAAAGTTGCAAGCACTTGCATACGTAATAAAAAAGAATAACAAACAAAAGATATAACCAATAATTTCGTAACAGAGAGTGAATGCTGTGAGTACAATATTTTGCTACATTGACAATACTGTTCTACTTTCGGCATTTAACGCTGTATTGCGGACACTAGTTCACAAGTAACCATGGATTTGGTCCGCACAAAGCGTACTACGATACGATACTACGATACGATACGACCTCTTGGGCATAACACTACCGCCAGAAGTTTGTCCTGGCTATGCTAAAACCAGGGAGCATCGTCTTAAATTAATACAGGGAACTCAGACCAGAAGTAAATGCTTATAAATTCTCTTTCTTTCCACGCACAATAAAAGCATGGAGCACTTTGAGCGCTTCTGCTGTTGAAGCCAACACTCTTGCTGTGTTCAAGACAGTCGTAGGAAAGTAACTGTCAGCTGACCCCCCATTTCCGGATTAGCTTAGCCCTTTGTGGAATTGTTATAATTAAATGTAAAAAACTTTGTGTACCGAAATGCTAGTGATATCGATACAGTATAGACTTGAAGTCTCGTCGTGGCTGGTGATACGGATCTTAGTATTATACCGGCAAGGTATTAACTTGGACATGCATCATGCAAGGGTGTATGGAGTTTGAGCTTCTAAATCAGCAAAGAAAGCGTAGCAGACAGCGAGGAGGTCGATGGTCTTTATCAGTACAGTTTTAATGCTACTGTTGCTCTGGCAATTGAGATTGAGCTGCTGTAGAATATTCCCATGTTAGCTGGGCAGCAACAGCATATACAACCTCGTTCCCAGAACCTTTTCCCTGGCTTGGGGGAAACAAGCCAACCAACCAACCAATCCCCAAGCCAGGGAAAAGGTTCTGGGAACGAGGTTGCAGCATATATAGACCTATAGGGGCTTTACCACTCTAGATGCAACCTCAAGAGCGCCTAGTTAGTAAATTGCAGAGAACCAGGCTTTAATCTATAGCTGGGTATGTTAATTGTTCCGTCAACATTCAGCAACAGTTGAACCAATGAGTAGAGTTGACAGATACTAAGTTCAAGGCTGCTTTTGAACAACGCTTGATGCGTGGTAAAATGTTTTTCCATTTTAGTAACTTCCATCAACTTGTTTGATTTCGGAGCAACTTTTGCGCGACTTTATTTTGATTTGTTTAACAAAAAATACACTTTGAAGTGAGACATCAGTTTCATCAAGACTCAGTTTGATGTCAAGCTGGGTACAAAGTGTAAAAAATATTTAACAATTATTCCGAGATCCCGAGTTGGTTATAAAACGGAAAATGATCATCAAAGCACATTTAGGCAGCGTTTACACGTAGCCGGCTATTTTTGTAAACGTACAATTTTTTTATCAGTTTAGACCAAGCGTTTACACGTAAACGCCTATTTAGCAGACTATTTTCCAAAACGCTTCTCAAAGTGAGTATTTTTGAAATCGCTGGCTATACGTTTACGTGTAAACGGTTGAAGCCGGATATTTTTGTAAACGCTTACGTCATTGCTGTGATCGCAGGCTCAACGACTACGCGCATACTCTTTGGCTAACCTAAAAAGTTATATGTCGATTATCGCTTCGTGTAAACAATCAAGAACGGATAAAACTATAGCCGGATAAAAATATAGCCGTCTGTGTATAAACGCTACCTTTTTGCTTAATAATATACTTTACATGATTACAAGGTACGGCGGGTTTACCTCAGGAAAATCAGAGGCTTATAATTGAGGCTACCTCATACATAATCATATGTTAAAAAAGAACAAATAAAGTTTCTAGTAAGCGGCTTAACCAATCTATGCATTAGTTAATTTAGTAACTAGCGGTTTCTATCGAAAGTGAAGTGCTGCGATATCCGAAAGTTCTGGAAAATATTTTTGTGTGGATAAAAAGTATCAAAGAGTCGTTGATCATACTCCATGGATTATTTGCTTATTTATTTCAAGTAAAAGTTGAATTAAAACTTAATAAACAAAAATAAATAAAAAACGGACATATACACAAAACATGAAATCAGCAATGGATTAGAACGAATACATACACAATTTATTAGCAAGAAAATTCAAATGTTTATATAAATGAACTCAACATGAAAAAGTAATTAAAGAAACAGTCGCTTGTATGGATAAAAAGTATGAAAGAGTCGTTGATCAGTCATAGCCAATCCTACCGCACGGATCACTTATTTATTTATTCCAAGTAAAAGTTGAGTTAAAAATTAATAAACAAAAGTGACGCAGTATAAATGTTTTGTATATGTTTCGGCCGCAAATTCGACTATATGATTGTACATTGTTTTTCCAAAAAGTCCAAAAGTATTTTTACACATAACTTTGTTTTTGTATACCGTCCTGAAAATAAGAAAGTTTTGATAAAATGTCGTCATGTCAGGGGGCCGGGGGGGGGAGGGTGGTCCCTAAAATTTTGATCGTACACTCCCAGAAATTTCTGCGTAGGTGTTTGTCTATACGTAGTGTAAAAACAAGAGAAAATTAGCTACCTCCTATTCTCTTGCCAGAAAACAGTTTTTTCCTTCACCGGGAGATCGAGAATTCAAGCGCGTTTATCATATGGGAAACTGGGAAGAGGAATTAGACGTGCGAACGGGAGCGAAAAGGAATGGGGGCGAGTCCATTTCCTCTTCAGCATGGAAATCTTAAAACGACAACAGTGTGTCAATTTGTAAAGTTCCGAGGCGCGACAGCAATCTTAAGCGGGCGAGTTTTTGAATTCTAATGTCCCCACCCGCAGCAGCACTGCCAGTAAAAAGTAGTAAAGGTAGTAAAGCCTAAAAAGAGAGGGGCGTATGAGTTACCTTTCTCGAAATATAAAAATGTCGTTTCACAGGTAAAAAAATCAGCTTTTCTCGTTTCACGAACAAACAAATAAAGAAAATGGAAAATCAGGTTTTCAAGGGCTACCTAGAAATTACGTTTCTCGGAGAATTAGATATTCAGTTCACGTTGGTCAATCAAAACGTTTAAACCCTTAAATACTACTGTACCTTGGGCGAATCCAGGATTTTGTAAAGAGGAGATTCGAAGAAAAGGGCCGCCGAATGCCGACCGGGGGGCATGGTCACGCAAGAAATTTTGAAATTTAAGCCCTCGGAATTTATATTTTGTTCACGTACGTTTAGGGGGCTCGACCGAACAATCCCTCCTGGATCCACCCCAGCTGTATCAACACACTGTCCTTAATTTTTGTTTATTAATTTTGAACTCAGTTTTTACTTGAAATAAATAAATAAATGATCCATACGGTAGGTCTCGGCTGTGAACAACGACTCTTTTATACTTTTAATCCATACAAACGATAGTTTCTTTTGTGGCCATTTCATGTTGGGTTCATGCTTATAAAGATTTATATTAAAACATTTGAATTGTTCTCGTAGTAAAATAAATTGTATATATACTCGTTCTAATGTTGATTTTATGTTTTGTGTGTATCCGTTTTTGATTAATTTTTGTTTATTAATTTTGAACTCAATTTTTACTTGAAATAAATAAATAAATGATCCATGCGGTAGGATTGGCTATGAACAACGACGCAGACGACGTTGTTGATAATTTTATCCATACAAAAACATTTTGCAATTCGGATATCGCAGCACTTCACTTTCGATAGAAACCGCTAGTTTCTAATGAAACCTTACGTGTCTTTAATAATCAACTGTACTCGCGAGTATATTTCTGTTAGACAGTTGTTGGTCTTCCTGCAATGACACGAAGTTAACACGTTTTATTCCCATATTCATGTTTTAAGTATTTGTCTCATGTTCTCGGACTTACCACTCACTCTGTCAGAACTGGCAATTGTGCAATTTGCTCTTGTTCATAGCTGTTTGGAAAGGGAAAGGTTAGGGCTGAATGGGTTAATATAAATGCAAAATCGAAATATCATAAAAATAGGTCAGCAGCCGAGGTTCTCTGTTTCAATTTCATAGTAGTTTTGAGTTAAAAATGAAAAATTTTCAAAATATGTTGAACAACATTTGCTTGTTTCAGCTGCGTGTTTAGCTTTCTTCTTCTGGTATTAGCTATTAATAAAGCTTAATATTTAAGTATTTCAGCTCGTGAAACTCGTGCAACCGTGATAGGTCTAATAAGACCTATGGCTATGGACTACATGGAGGTGCAGTCGGCGGGTGCTTTAATACTGAAGGGAATGTTCGCTTCTGTTACATCTTTATTCCTTCTGCTTCTGTTTCCTGAAAACTTTGGCGAGCCTTCGTATTTGGTAGGTAGAATAAGATTTATTCATTTAAAGAGAAATAGATAACAATAATGTACAAATTTAATTGCGAAGTGAAATGTAAAAAAATAACATATCTGCGATACCAAAAAGTTAATGGATTTTGTTTCGTTCAGCAATACAGCTACATCAATTGTTTGAGCCGCATTGCGTGTTAAATACTTTTTATCGCAAGTGAAGAAGCGATTTGGCAGTTCGCTGTGAAGCACGAGTCCTTGAAATGAACCGAACAAATAGCTGAGTGTTGGTGCATGCATGGGCTTCCAGCCGGAATGATGCCTTTGAATAAAACCGATCTTGAAATTGAATTCTTACTTTAATATTTTTTTCTGGAATCTATAAATTGATATACCCAATGTATGCTGTGTAGTATTTTGTTTGACTTAAACCATTTTGCCCTCCAGCACAGAAGGATTGCTATCCTAGGGCTAGAGGTTTCAGCCATTCGGATCGATGCCATGTGATATATAATGTAAAGATGCAGGTCAACTCAATAATTATAAAAAAACGGATTCAATTTTTGTTCTTTTTTTTCATAATTTTGACAGTTAGGAGATGACATGTACAATAATAATTCAGTAGCTATTACACAATTTACAGTTTCATCGCGAACTCTTCTCGCCTTTACAAGCAGCTGTCTTATATTTTTACTCTCAGAGTTTCTTTTGATCCTATATGTGACGTCAAGGGGCGTGAGCGAAAGTCCAAACTTTTTGGGTCAAACTAGCCGAGTTCAATGATAAATTTAAATATGTTCCCGTTGGCCAATCTTTTTAAATAATATACCAAAATGATCAGAAAAAAACATATTTTAATAATAAGCAAAAATAATTGGGTAGTAAAATTTCGATGCATAAGCATTTTAAGATTTAAAAATATTTACCAATAAATGGATTTTTGATGATATTTGTGAGAAGCTTTGAAATTCCATCGTTTCGCAGCTCGGCATCCAGGAATTGGAACTGTTTGATTCTGGTGCAGTGACGGATCCAAAAATTCTAGAAGGGGGGTGAATAATACAAAGAATTTACCAGAGACTTTTGGAGAAGAAGGGTGGCAAGAATGTACCAGAAAATTGTACATTCGCCCCTGTGGTGAATGCCAGATAAATCAGAAAATAAAACAATGTGCTTGATAATGCTTTTGCAATGTGACCGGTCCAATGTAACTGATTTCCTTGATCGTAACTCAACATTAACAGTATTTAATACTCTAGATTTGGCATTTTTGTTCAGTACTTGACAGTTTCTAACAAGCAAGAATTATTTTGAGAATGCTTAAAATGGCCATTTTAGAGACCTAAACTTTTAACATGATAACATAGTATGCTTTGGCGGGAATGCACCCCTTTTTAGTCATGGATACGCGAAAAATAAAAACGACTATTGCTGTGTGGGGCAAATCGATATGTCGACGGCAACCCGATTGATATCGATTCAATGCAGGCAAAACCCATTGAAGCGCAATGTATCCACGAACGGAGCGCTAAAAAGAATGGGCGCCGAAACGAGTGCTGTTCCTTAAAGGCATGTTCACACTAGAGACGCAAATGAAAGCGCAGACGCAAGCGCAAGGACATTCACACCAGCGACGCAAGCGTCTGTGACTGCGTCACCCCCATTCACACTTGGAAATTTGTGAAGCAAGAGCAAATGCAAGTGCAAGGTGTGCGTCTGCGTCAAGTTACGTTCACACTTGTTTCTAATGCATCTGCGTCTGCGTCAAGTTACGTTCACACTTGTTTTTATTGCATCTGCGTCTGCGTCAAGTTACGTTCACACTTGTTTTTATTGCATCTGCGTCTGCGCTTGCGTCTCTAGTGTGAACACGCCTTAAAGGCCGATACACACGAGGGAGCTTGCTCCTGCAACAGATTTGCTCTTGGAGCTTACTCCCTCATATTTAACCAGTTTGATTCAATGGAGCAAAACCCGGCAGCAAAAAGTTTGTCGCGCAACAATTTCTTTCTTATGAAATCGTTGATACAGAAGAGGGAGCTTTACTCCGGGAGCATGTTGCGGGAGCGTGTTTCAGCAGCAAACTCCCTCGTGTGTTCCGGCCTTAAGAGACGTGTGATGCAGACACTACCTGGATGCACGGTTCAAACTTGTTTTGAAATGGCGTTGTTATCGCGTTAATATGGTTCCCTGCGGTAAAAAATGCATGTGTTTTACGAAAGTTTCGCACGTTTTTGTATATTTTAATGCCTTGAAGCTTGTTGAATGAATTTTCTTTGTGAAATATTAAAAAGAATTTTGCTAGAGTTATTATGAAAATTCAAAAACTTTGAAAAGTCTGTTTCACATTTATCAGGAAACTTGGACGATCAAATGTCAGAAGAATTTTGTCGGCCAGCTGTGGATACTTGAAGTTTTTTAGGAAATACAAAATTCATTGTGGTAGCAAGTTGCTCACTCCGCTAAGGCTTGATTTAGTGCTTGTATTGATGTTATCTTTTTCAACAATGTATTTACGTTGTTTACAGGTAGAGCATGGAACGAATGCAGGAACCATGTGTTTCATGCAATGCTTCTTCTTATTTTTTTATCATACTTTCTCAAAGACAAAAAAATGGTCACGCAATCTGTTAATTCAAACAAAAAGAGATACTTTTCGCTTTTTGTTCTAATAACATAAAATCATCCCACAGAATCAATTAATGTCTCTAATATTTGTTGTTATCAAGCAAAAATTTGTTGAACTTTTGTTTTAATTGTTTACCCTAATTTGTAATAAGTTATCGGCGTTTTCAGGAACCGGAATCTCTTCAACTTTCTCCATCACAAAATAGGGCCGTAGGAAGCATTTGAAAAGTGGGTGGGCAAAAAAAAAAGATTAGAAGGGCCGAGCGAAGCGAGTGCGCAATCGGCCGGGGTCGAAAGCTCTGGCTTTCTAGATGCTCTCTGGTGCATTCTCATGCTTTTCCTGGCTCTAAATTTCAGCTAAATATAGTTGACAATTTACAAAAAAATCTTTACACAAGCTAGCCAAAGAATAAATAGGCAAGACTTGTTAATAGAGACTCTACTCAGAATGCAAAAAAAAATGAAAAGAAAATCTGAAAGGAATTTATCAACCTATGTGAAAAAGCTCTATTTTTTCTCTAAAAAATGGGTGGGCAAAAAGACATTCTTGCCCACCCTCTTAAATTTTTGGGTGGGCGATTGCCCATGCTGCCCGCCCGCTTCCTACGGCCCTGTGATATCTCAGCTCAATATAATCCTTGGTGTTTATTTGATTTACATGGTTAGAGACTGTTTCTAATTAACATTACTGTAATCTAGTACAGTGCAACTTTGCTGTCTGACCATCCGTACACACACTTTACTGCATATTCCCTAAGGACAATAACTACCTTTAACCACAAGATTAGCGACCACGTTGGTCGCTATTTGATTGTTTCTTTTGTTTAAGAGGACAACAATCGCCGCCATTTCTATTGTCTTTGCATCTCTTGGAATTGTGTGAAACCAAGAATACTTAGAGTTATTTTTTTAAGCTTTCAGGATTCTATGACGCGCTCCTTAATCTGTCAAGTTCAGGGACTGTAAAAGCACCATATCCCTTGTCAATGGAGTTAGTTGATCAGAATTATGGATTTGTTCTTTATCGTACCATTATTCCAAAAAAGTTTCGTTCGTCAAGGCAAGAGCTTAAAATATCGCTGATTGGTGATCGAGGTATTGTCCTCGTTGGACAGGCAAGTATTTCATTCAGACCCATAACCGTTTTCAGTTGAAAAGGATCAAACAATTATTTGCACTTAAATGAATTAGATTTGTTTTTGCGTTGAAAGCAATGGCACTTATACTTGTTTAAATTTTAACAACCTCTAACTTTTTGAAAATATGTTTACCGTTGCCTTAAACGCTGAGGCCTCTTTAAGTTAAAGCAAAGTAATACGTGTGCTCTCAGTTGCCAAATAAACGGAAGAGAGGTCAAAATAAACGGGAGCTGATAACTTTCTAATTATAAAAGGGTGGAAAAGTCAAAATGAGGTTGAGAAATGTCTAAAATGTTGATAAATGAGGGGAGGTTAAAACATGGGGTAGATCAGGATATGAGAGCAGATTGGGCAAAGTCGACTGATTAAACTTGATGATGCTTTTAAATCAAGACAACAGAGACCAGCAAATGTATGGATATAAAGCTGTTTATTTTTGTGATCATGACTTATTTAAGAACAAAGTAGCTAATACAAACAAAAAATGACTGATACCACTGCTCGCAGTTATAATTAGTTCAGATATTCAAAGCCAGCAGTGGTTTGACGCACAGAATTGATTATTAACGTACAATGCATTAAAAATAAAAGAAAGTTACAGTTATAAGTATAAATAGTTGAATAATGTTAAATTCTCAACTGTAGATTTTTGTTACCCGTGCTGTAATTTAAATAGAAACGGGGAAACGAAACTAATTAATGAAACTTTAAATCTTGAAATATTAGTAACTTGATGATCGTATCAGACCTTGAAAAGTTACTTAACGGAAGTCTTATTAAGCTCCGGGGGCTGGAAAAACAATGAATAATTAATAAACGTTTGGCAACTTTTAATATTTAACATCTGCGAGTACACGTCGTTTTTACGTAATGTTACATGAATCTTACTTAAATATAAGTTCTTAATCTTAGGTGCGTCAGGCTACGCTCAGTCGCAAAGGAGGAAGAATAAGTGCTGAATTGCTTATTGGTGAATTCCTAACATTGGATATTTTGGTAGAAAACATGGGTAGAATATGCTATGGTCCACATCTCCGGGATCGCAAAGGAATACTGGGCAATGTTACCCTTGGAGGAGAAGTCCTAACAAACTGGGAGATGTTCAGAATCAACCTCGACGACTTTGTAAAGAACTCATCATCTTGGCGTGCATTTGAAAAAACTGAAAAGGCAATGAGAAGCGTGGATGAAGACAAGGACTTACTACAGAATGCCTTCCATCAAGTACCAACATTTTACGAGGGAGTTATTCCTGCCTCTCCAGACGGAATTCCAAAGGACACTTTCCTGAGATTGAAAGGCTGGAACAAGGTAAACTGGCTTTACAGGTTATCAGACCGTTATCAGTCCTTGACACTTTTTAACGGGTCAATTTTTATTCTGTATAATTTTTGTCCCGCAACCGGACCACCACTCAGGATCGTACTGAAAATAATGGAAGAGAAAGTGCTGCCTTTGCTTTATTATCCGCAAATTGTTAGACATTTGCGTCTTATTTGATAAGGACATTAAATCGTAGACCCTTGGAAATTGTTTGTGTGTGTGTATGTCTGTCCAGTAAAAGGTCTCTTTCTGCCTTTGAACGGTAAAAATGGTGTCCCAAATTAGTGGGTTTGCGCGCTAAATAATACTTGCATGATACCTAAAGTTTATTATTATTATTATTATTACTGATTTTATTATTATTATTATCATTATTATTATTATTGTTGTTGTTATACTATTATACTATTTTAACACTATGTTCTAGATCTGGCTGTTGTCACTGCCGTCATTTCTTCTATTAGGCGAGTCATAACAATTGACAAAAGGGCTAACTGAATTCTCTTTTCTTTTCCTGCTTTTACCTGAAATCCTTTCAGTTCTTAAGGTCTTCATCCACAGAAGAAAATGTATGAAAAAGTGGTTTTGAGGGATAGGGGATGGTATATTAAAACCGTTTTTTTTCTGCAAAATAGACACCGGGAGCCTGGGAATGGCATATGCAAATGATGTCACATAAAATATGTTCACGTG
>JAOTRI020152380.1:0-10141 GCA_028564885.2 Zoanthus sanctaehelenae
GAAATTTCTCGAAAGTTGTAATGTCATTTCAAGTCAGTCACTTTTATTTCGCCATGGAAAAATTTAAATTTAAAACTTTCGATAAAATTTTTAATTCTAAAAGTATTAAGTACAACTTTTTCGACAGATGATCATTTTCAGATTATAAACATTATTGTTCGAAAATATTTGGTTTTGAACCATGTAACAATTGATTTAACTTTTACTAGTTTAAGGTTAATGTTCTCAGTAATAGAGTCTTTTAGCAAAATGATGTAAATTGATGAAAACAAGATAACTTGATAATTATTTGCTTGTTAAGTTATATTTTCTTGATACTAAAATTCTATTCACATAATTTATGATTCTCTCACAGAATCCCAAGGTCACCAAGACCGAAAAAGGTGATAAACTTTGGTACAATGATGATAACTAGGCCCCAGCAGAAACGACCAATCAAAAGAAAGCGAACTCAAACAGCTCCACAACAACCCCTTGAGCAGTCCTGCAGTGTACCAAATACTCAAGCTCTCAATCAGTCATCAACAGCTGCTTTTTCTAACAAAGAACTTGATTTTATTTCGTATATATTGTTCTCTGGTTTAAAATTACAAATTAGTTTTGTTTATTTTATTCAGTTTTCTGATAATCCTTTTGTAGTTTCCAGAATTTTTAAATGTAATGATGATGACTCAGTTACCTGCTTTTGCTGTAAGTTAAGTTTAGACAAGTGCAAAGTTATTGGTTATTTTAAGGATTTTAAATGTATATTAAGTTCTTCATATTTTGTTCCTGGTCCAAGTAAAGGAGATTTTTCTTTTCCATTTTCAGTTGATATAGATAATTTAGTTTCTTTGGGTTTATCCCGCTTACAGTCATGCCAGTTAGCTAACCTTGGGGATATTAGCTATCAGCAAGACCTAAGGATGCATGGAGTAGGGGCTCAAATGCGCCAGGCTGTGTTAAGTGGTATTTCCTTGAATGCCACTAAGCCTCCACAGGTAATCAGCCTTGGCCCATTTGAACCTCTTCATGACCATGCCATCTTTGGTCCCTCAGAGGCTAATAACCTCAAGGTTAGATTTAGCCACTCAGATCTTTTTAAGTTAGATTATGTAATGGGTACTCAGTGGGATGTTAAGCCATTAAGACCTGATGCACCTGCATTTTTTTTTAAGTTTGTAACCTCTTTATCTGTTTATGTAGATAAAAAGACTTTTTATCTTAAGTTTAATTTTACTTTAGCACAATCTTCTTTTCCTCTGAACAGTGATTATCGTAGTACTTGTAGTGCCACGTTCGGTTAATCTGTAGATCTGTAGGGTTTAGTTGACGTTTTCTTTCAGTATTGTTTTCATTCTTTCAGCTATATCATGTTTAAAATGCTCTTTGGAATATTAAGTCATTCCATCTGCAAAAATATTTTGTAGTGTGAATATCGAATATTGGCTAATCTTTTAGTAAAGCGAAGACTTTGAGTGTTTAATATTGATATTTGTAAACTATGTTATAGTGGAACATACAGTAGTTTGTTCAAACTCATAGATAAGACAAAAAGTGTTTCGTTTGTTTAATATCAGTTTGTGATGTGAACACTGGCAAGTAATCTTTTAGTAAAGACTTTGATTATTAATGTTTAATATCATTTTAAATTTATAAACTTTAAAATTTAGCTGGAACATAGCTTGTTCAGACTTGTTGATAAGGTAAAAAGTATTTCATTTCTTTAATATCAGAATATTGGCTAGTAATCTTTTAGTAAAGCAAGGGCTGGTTATTTTGTTTAATAATTATATAATACAAACTTTGAAACGTAACTGTTACATAGTTTGTTCAAATTAATAGATAAAGTAAACAGTACATCATTTGTGTTGGTTAATATTACAGTTTTGAATAAAAGTTGCAAATAACTTATTTGTTTCTGTTGTTTCCACTCAAACTCTGAAAGAAAATGAAAAACTGTTCAAGTTATTGGGGTTGACTAAAATATTCAATTTTTCAGGTTAATAATTAATAGATTATTGATTCAGCACCTCAGTATACAATACAGTGGAAATTAAATTTATCTCACAAGAAACTAATATATAAATTTTATAGCAGCAAAAACACTCCATACAGTATTACTCTTACGATTGTTAAATAATTGTCAAACACATAACCAGTTTGTTGCACTAGTCAAAATCAAATTAACTACTGTGTTTGTTCTAGTGAAAAGATTTAATCACACAAAACTGAAATATCTCAATGGGCATCCATATCTGTGGTGAGTTATAAGGACCAGAAAGTTGAAAAGCAAAATTTAGTTTGAGTTAGTGGGGTTTTCTAGTTATCCAAATTCAAAATAACCGAGTAAAAATGACTAAACAGTTTGGACAAATCCAAGGGAACTGGAATTCAGTTCATTTTCTGAAATTCCTAGTGTTGGTTATCTTTTAAAAAAAGTGGTTAGCACATTTTATGCTTTTTTATGACTAGTCATGATGTTTAACAAAAAATGTTTTCAAAATTTTCAAAAAAAAATAGTTGCAAAGATCTTTTCAAGTCTTAAATTCAGTCATTTTTTATATTCAAAAACTAAAAATCGCTGTGCAGGGAAATTCAGCACATAAACTGATGATAAACCACGATGTTTAAGTGGCCTTGGAGTTCCTGAAAAAGTCTTTCGCAAACGATTCTGATGAACAGTTACATACATTTATTTTTCTTGAAAAGGAGTCAAAAAGTGATACAACAGCATTCCAGGTCAACATGCTTATTTATCATTGTTAATGACTATGTTCATACACACTTTATTGTTACAAAAAACAATCACAAATTTATCATTACCAACTAAGAAAAAATAATGAAAATACATCAGACATAATTAGATTATACCGTATTTGCTCATGAATCAGTTGAATGAAGCACATTTAGCAAGAAATAATTCTACCAGCACCATAAAAGCAGATAGTAGTTCGGAATCAAATACTAAATGTGGTATAACAGATAAACAAATCCCTCGTTTGTTTTCAGTAATAAAATAGTTGTAGAGTTGGATGAAGCTAGAAACATATTTAAAAAATCGTGGAAAGACTTTTTGTATTGGGTGTTAGCACTGTCCTTATCTAAACCAAATATTGAAGAAAAAAGTTTAAGGATGGCAGTTGAGAGGCTTAGAGAGAAAAAAAAAGTTATGAGTAAACACCAGAAATCACAAGCTATAGAAAAACTGCTTGAAAAAGAGTTTGCACTGCCACAAAGAAAATCATTTGTCATTGATATGGTTAATACAGATGAGCGAGACCCAGAAGAGGTTTTCTATGAAGCTTTAGACAAGTATGCAGCAGAGACTGAATGTCTTGTTAGTAGTCTTGAGCAGTCAGGCTCCCAAATTCAGCTTCTTAGTGAAACAGTTAGAGAGTTAACTCAAATTACCAAAGCTGAGGTTTCAAAATTACAAAAAGAATTGATAAATTTAAAAAGAAAACACAATGAAAAGTCAGAAGCCTTGCAAGATGCAGTGGAAAAACAAGCAAATAGAAAAATAAAACGAGGTAAAGCATCAAATACTAAATTAAAGAAGAAAAACAGAAGGAAATGAAGGACATTCAAAACCAAAAAGATCAAGAATTAGAAGAACAAAAACAAGAGTATATTGGAATCATTGATGATAAAATTGCAACAATACAGAAATTAAACAAGCAGTTAGATGCAGCTCTCTCATATAAATCCAGAGCCCAAAAATTAAAATGGTATTATAAAAACAGATCTTGGCAAGGTAAAAATCATAAAGATCAGGGGCATCTTAGATCAAAAATTGTTAAACTCAAATCACGAATTTCAGAGTTAGAGAATGATGTAGAAGTGCTGCAGAAAAGAATTGAAACCTTTGTTAAACAAGATTGTGGGCAAACCTTTCAGAAGGGAAGTTATACAAATGAAGTTAGAATGGTTTATGAAGACCTATTGTGTTGGGGTGTGGGGGTGGAGAATGTTCAAAGGTTGTGAGAAATGTATTAAAAATTTTGGGTGGACTGGAATGTGGTAGATTGCCCTAGCCCATTTTTACAAGGTATATGTACCTGGAAGCTAGAAGGCTTGCTCAAATACAACTTGCTGAGCAGCTTTTGGATGGCTTGGACAGCGATGATAGAACCCTTCAGAGTGATGCAACATCAAAACACGGTTACAATTTTAGTACATTTAATGGCACACTTGGTGATGAAAAAGTTATGGTTGCTGGACTAAGAGATATGGCTGGAGGGGATGCAGCAACTCAGTTTCAAGTGCTAAAGGAAGTTTTGGAAATCAATGGGTGGCAAGTTACCTATGAAAAGGTATTCTTTATTGGCCGTATAATGTCAACTAAACCCCAAGTACTTGACAATGACATTGAGCGAGTATCATCTTTCTAACTAAAAAGGATAGTATGTATCTGTAGCCCAAAAAGAAAAATGTTGATAGTCAGCACCAGTCAAGTTTATTTTTTAAGTGAAGTTGTTCTGATACTTGGAATGTATTAAATGTGCCATTATATTTGTTATGTAATGAGCCACATTACCACAACACAAACCTTATCATGTACCTATCTGAGGTGAACAACGTCTTTAACTTCACCTTACAAGAATAAAACTTCTTTAAGGCTGGTGACGGCAAGACTGTCCTTGATAAACACTTTGCTCATATTAGCCATATGATGGTTCGGTGGGTGCATTTTAGAAATGATTTGGAATTTAGAGAGCAACTATCAAAATTTGAGGAAAGTAATAAATTTCCCATTGTTTACTGAAGAACAGGAAAGTGAACTCATTCCATGGCATAGTGTCACATTGACATGTTTTCTGTGTGTGTTGCCCTGGCAAAAATTCTATATTTTATTTTTATCAGTCGTAACTAGGATTTGCACATTAGTAAATTACACTTTGGTCATATTGGAAAAAGTCCTTGGCCTGCATGTTTGGTCTAATTTGAAGTAGTGGTTGGTTTTTAGAGTCCATTAACCCATAATTAGACTTTTATTTTGTGAAATTATCAAAATCATTTTATAATTTGCACCATCGTAAATTTAAAAAAATTGTCCTTATTAAACATATACACATTCATTTGAAACTGTAAATGTTGGTAATAATTTCATTGGACAAAAATGGTTATCAATAAAAATGGTTATCAATAAAAATGGTTATCAATAAAAACAAGGCCCCAAAAAGTTGGTACTCTGAAAGATATTTTCCTACTTACCAATTTCATATTTCCGACGACTGGTGATGTCAAAAGTTGGGTGTGTTGTAAATCGTTATGTGTCCTTTGCATAGAGATCAATAAAACCGTTGATCAGGTGAAAGCCATTGCAGGATGAAGAAACCCCGTTGCTGGTGCTAAAGGTGTTAGAACGGGAAAACAAAGCCCACCCTCTTTATGCTCAGCAAATGTGCGAAAAAAGAAAAGCAAGTAAGTACATATTGCGATTTCTACAGCAGAGTATTGAGCCAGCCAAGGAACCAGACTTGCAAGCTCTCCAAGAAGATTTGTATGCGACTCAGATACAAGGTATGCCTTGAAAAATAAATCAGCCAAGAGAGTGACATTTACCTTACAGCAAAAAGAAATCATTATTGATTTTTACAACAGCTAAGCAGAAAGTGGAGTTAGAGCTAGTGATCTAAATGTAATTCAGTTTATGAAGGATAAAGGTATTGAGCCACTCAAGGAATCGCAAATAAAGGGTTGGTAAAGCACACATCACCAGAGCTATGCAGGAATTGGTGGAGGAGCGCGTGTTACAATGAATATGGACTGTTAGACCTTGACAGTGAAGGGAAAACATTTTTACAGTGAGAACTGAACAGATTGTATTTGGTATCTTTTTTGCTACATTATCCTATGCTTTTCGTTTTCTGTAATTAGGAATTGAAGTTTGTATAAATGTAGAAAATTTTATCTCACATTTACATTTTAGTAGATTTTACATTTGGATTTGTAGATATTTGAACTGTTAATGATTTCACAAAACCTTCTAAATCATCATTTACCATTGTTATATATTTTTGTCATTTTCGTTACAATATCCCTGTTATAAGATTGTGGTAACATTTTTGGTAACATTTTTCAGTAAAAGTGGTCAAAAGCAACGATGTGATTAACGTAATAAAACTTTCAAGTTAATTGAGAACAAAGGTGAACAAACTTTTTTTTCTTTTTTTTGCAAAACATTAATTATTTTTATTTGAGGGCACTCTTCGTAATATTTGTTTTTCACTTTATTGCACTCTGTCTGATTTTTCCCCCTTTCATCTACGTTTTCCACGAACCTGCCACTCAAAATGGGCCTACCATTTGACTTTTGATGGAGGAAGGCAATGATTTAGGAAAACAATTGTGAAGGGCCGAAATATATTTTATGCTTTAAAAAACGCGTAAATCTTTGTTTTATCATAACATAAATTTCCGTCGCGTGATCGACGTAATTCTTGCGATAAAAATAACCCCCTGAAATATGACAACTTTTTACTCAATTTATTCAGGATATTTGGACTCTAGGAGGTATTTGCACCTCTTCCTTACGCTAAAAATTCATCAATGGATTTATTCATTTTCACACAACCCATTCTTTAGTGTATCATTAGCCAACAACATTTCTTTTTTAGGTCGATTTTGTAAATATATCTATACCTCTACTTTGCAAATTCTAAGCCACAAAAAACTTCGACTTTATGTGCACTCTTTACCTGGTTATTTTCGCCTGTCCAAAACCGGAGCATTGAAAGCAACTGTTTATTGAAAATTTGAATGAAGTAATAAATCGATTGCATCATTTAACATACTTTTCACACTTACTACGTTTCAAGGAATCGCAGGAAAATGGAAGGTAAAACTGAAAATTGCTTTCTGATCTCTCCATTCCATATATTTTTCTAGTCAATCTCGATTTTCCGTTCAACTTTTATTTCTACTAGAACCAAACAACATCGCCAAACTGCCGTGGCAAGCACTCCTGCGGGTAGAGTTCAAAAAACCTCGTTGGTAAACTACTAACAACGGCAGAATTTTAATTGCTTCACTATATTACTTAATTCTCATATTTTAAAGAAGTTATTATTCTAAATAATTTCGTTTGTTCGATTTAAGAAACAATTGTGTAGTCTTTTTTTGGAAAAAATGTTCGCTTTACCAAAGAAGTTACTCCGGCACATGCTTTGGAAGGCTTAGAATACCAGAGGCAACTGCAGAAGTAAATGTAGTGGATATCTTGGCACAAGGTAAAGCAGAAGACAGTGATTACCGAAAAATCCTAAAGGATTTAAAAGTTAGGAACTCTGCATTTTGCGATGTGCGTCGTTTGACTGTTCTCTAAGGGAAATAAGAGACAAAACAGGACTAAAGTACAATCAGATACGAGCTATTATTGCAGCTCTCATAAATGGATATGATATATAAGCCTCATTTTTTGTCTCAACTGTTGTGTTCCAATAGAAATGTGTAACAAAGTTACATTTGGTATTTACACTTCATTTGATCATCAAAAGTAATGGGTCGACCATTTGACTTTTAAAAGGGGAGGCGTTTGTTTTCTGTGGTGGGAAATGATTTTTGGCTTCAAATATTTTTCCGAACATCTCTGGTCGGAAATGCACTCCATCAAAGAATTGATCCTCGCTGGTACTGGAAAACTATACAGGTTTATCCCACTAAAACAATTTGCTGAAGTTTCAAATTTGAAAACTGGCTTGACGGAAATTTTTACTGAACATTTTTGCTAACTAATGTTGATGGGAGAAAACCTAAGAAAAACTGGACATTTCAAACTGCAGCAAACTCGATCCCATATGGTGTTGAAGAGAGGTACACAACTGCGCGACTTGCAATATTTGGATATCTCCGGGAACAAAAAATTCAACCTACTGCACATAGTAAAACTGTGTTCCTTTGATCTGGTAATTGCGGGCCCAAGAGAGGCCCGCAACCCTAATCTCTACAGTGACCAGCGGATTGCGTATTACGCGTGCGTGCCTTGTTTGTAACAGGGATGCTGAAACCGAAAGTTAAAAATTTGTTGTACCAGTAACGACGATCAGAATGCGAAAAATGTGTCAATCACAACAGTTTGTCACTAGTTTAGTTTGTCTTTTGGTTAAAGGCCTTGAACTGAAGGTCACTACATCTACCTTGGTCGAAAAATTCAACAAATTGTATCGAGTAAGCTGAAATATTGACTTTTATAGTTTCATTTCAGTTCAATTGCCTGTGATAAATCACTTGTCTCAAGGAAGTATGGTATAATTTTCAGCATAAAAGGTATTTGGATCAAGTTTACAAAGAATGAATAGGAATCGGATAAAACATAAATCGAAAAATCCGCTACTAAGAGAAGTCTTCAATTTTTTTCCATGAGCGGTTTCAAAACTCTAAATGGGAAATTTGAGTGATATGTGTTGGTTGATTAGCACGAGATAAAGGATCAATTGCTCTTTAACATAAACAGAGCGCTTCACAAAAACGCTCTGTGATTCGATGAGGCCTCGGCATTTTCGTTAGTTTGGACAAGAGTCCCACGAAATTTTTTTTTAACTTTTTGTGTTTAACTTTGTCTAGTATATCTCTATATCTGACAGTTAATAAAGGCTTGCAATAATCCTGGAATAAAATAAAAGCCATTCGGAATTCAAATATTCGCGCTTTTTCTTGATCTAGCCATTCAGAATTAGTAATGTAATTTAATTAACACTTAAGTGAAAAATCAGAATAACGGCTCCCGGTGCCGTAGGCCTATTGTTTTCACCCTATTTCTTATGTTGATCATCACTAAAAACATAACCAAAGTTGCTTGCAGTTAGCCTGCCACTCCTTGAAAAATGGGCCCTTTAGTTAGGCTGCTAAACTCCCTGATCTTGGTTTCCTCGAATTTTTATTTTTGCAAAAAAATGTTGCTTTGTTTTTCTTTTCTATCTGCAAAAAGGAAATTAACAGAGTTGTAATGGGCAATGGAGCTTGCTCTGGTTCTGGACTCATGATCCAACGAGGACCTGTAGATTTACCATACAACTTCAAATCTTCATACAATGCATTTCTATCTTCTGCTGTCGGCTGTCTTGCCAATACGCTGTACTTTTTTTGGTAGAGGAAACATCTCAATTGCTGCCTGTAAGGCCGGTGCAGAGTTTGCTTATTTCCATTAGCACTCAAAGTCTCTTCAACTGAGATAGTGTATGAATAAATATGGCCGCCTTGTGGCTTCACTTAAAAGAGCCTCGAGGGGAATCACACTTTGTCGATTTAATCTTGCATTCTTTGTCCAGGTATATCTGTTGAAAAAAATAAAAGACAATATAAATCTTATTAACTGGAATAGTTTACAAAATTGACAAAGTCCAGAACGAGCACATGTTGTAACTTTGCGCTTTTGAGTGAGCTCACAAATTATCGCATTCTTGAATGTTTTACGTAGGGCTTCATTGACATAAATCTTAAAATGAAAACAGTGCATTTGCTCAGAATTTCAGCAACAAAGTGGCTACACTTTTGCTTAAAGCACTAAAATACCGAGTTGGAACACGCCATAACTTTGTAAGCCACATTTTACATGCTTGCACCGACTTCTCCACGCAAAATACAAGAAGAATAGGCATAATACCTCACATGATTTGATTTAAAGTGTTTAACGTTAGATTGATTTCTGTTCATCATAGAAGAAAGAAGTTAATTCAAATATCGAAAATGACCCCATTTAATTGTCTTAAAAATAGTTACTTGCATTGTTGGATTTTAGCCTTTGGAAATGATGCTTTGCCAATGGCGTTTGTTTAGAAAAGAAAATTTTGACGCCATGGCAACGTGACGTCATGACTTATGGACTCTACTCTGTTTATTTTTTTCAAAAATAGTAATAAAATTTGGTTTATCAATTGTATTAATAATTTTCTTTCCAGTGTTCCACACTGCCTCCTCTGGTTAGGACTATACCTATGTATATCCTTTTTGAATGTATATGCTAAGGCACCCAAACTTACACTACTTATTGCATTTCTTGTTTCATCTGCAGGAAAATGAAGGAATCGACCGAGCAATAAAAGACACAAAGAATCCACGACTGGTTGGGTTGGGAGACCTTGGCTGCTTCAGCTCTCTGTTTATTGTAGCAGAAGGTGCTGTTTTATTTAAGCTAAAAATTTGCCAATTCCATTGCCAT
>JAOTRI020152390.1:0-10141 GCA_028564885.2 Zoanthus sanctaehelenae
GGTGGCAATATGGCTGGAGGTTTAGCACTGAGATAGCAAGAGGGGAGGTCTAGCAGTAAGGTGGCAAGATGGCTGGAGGTTTAGCAGTGAAGTGGCAAGATGGCTGGAGGTTTAGCAGTGAAGTGGCAAGATGGCTGGAGGTTTAGCAGTGAGGTGGCAATATGGCTGGAGGTTTAGCACTGAGATAGCAAGAGGGGAAGTCTAGCAGTAAGGTGGCAAGATGGCTGGAGATTTAGCAGTGAAGTGGCAAGATGGCTGGAGGTTTAGCAGTAAGGTGTCAATAAGGCTGTAGGTTTAGCACTGAGATTGCAAGAGGGGAGGTCTAGCAGTAAGGTGGCAAGATGGCTGGTGGTTTAGTAGTGAGGTGGCAAGATAGGAGGTTTAGTAGTGAGGTGGCAAGATGGCTGGAGGTCTAGCAGTGAGGTGGCAAGATGGCTGGAGGATTAGTAGTGAGGTGGCAAGATGGCTGGTGGTTTAGCAGTGAGGTAGCAAGATGGGAGGTTTTAGCTGTTAGTCGATGATTAAAAAGTCTACAATTACTAATAATGAAAGATTTCTTATATTGATCGGTCATAGTTCTTGGTCCAATGAATGTTTTTTTTCATCTGAGGTTGTGATGATGTTTCTGTTTAGTTGAGGAAGCAAACTGAAATAGTTCAGACATGTAAAAAATGCAGACTGATGAAAAAGTGTTGAATGAGGTGGATTAGGTGAGAGTTTGGATGGTGATGACAGGTAGGAAGGCCTGCAAAAAGGTGGAATAATTTTGTGATGGAGGATTTGAACTTGTTGAAAGTGGAGGAGCATATGATGCAGTAGAGACAGATGTGAAGGGTAGTCTTGACCCATCCAAACCCATCCTCGATGGGAAAATGTGAACATTGAAGTTGTCTGAGAATTATGATGAAGATGGTTAAAACATTATTAACAATACACAAATGATATTATATACTAGGTGCTAAGTATATCTTCAACTGTTGAAAATATTTTATGAGGGGCCTGTATGGTTCAATTGTTTTGAGTAAGTTTCAAGAATTCTTTCATTACTTAACTAGTAATAACTGGTTTTTTAGGTTCCAGGATTTCTTCAATCAATTAAAGATGCTGCAAAGCAAGATAGCTCAAAAAAGAATGTTGACTCTGCCAAGGGTCCAGAGCCGAGTGCACCATTTCCATTTAATCCAGCAGTGGCATATCAGACTGGCGATAGTGTGTCTTATGCACTGTGGTATGTGGGTAGGATAGTTGTGTCGCACAGACAAGCTCCACCTACACTCATTGATGATTCGGTGGAAAGGTTTGAAAACTTAAGCAAGAGACTTGAACTTGAGCGACAACTAAAAGGCCAGAAATGTGAAAAAGCTAAACGTCACAGAACAGAACTTACAATACAAATAGCTGGACACTCTAGTTCTCAGGAAGGTGAACCTGTAGTGGTGAAAGCAAATAGTTTTGATAATTCTTTAATGGTGCGTGATGAAGGCAGAGAGCGCAGTGTCAGTAATGACAATGGGCTTTTTGTAAAGCTTGATTTTGGCAACAGACCAAGGTCTGCTAGTGATGGTGATAAGACAAAGCAGTGGATGGGAACAGCAAAAGAACCAAACTCTCTTTCGACCCCACAGACACATAGAAGGACAGCAAGTTTTGGGAGTGAAGCTACTAGGAATGTGATATTTAGAATAACACCACAATGTGTTACTTTGATCAATGAGATGACAAAGACGATACTCATGGAAAAAAAGTTAAGGGAAATTTCATTTTGTCAACAGGTTTGTGGTTCTCACTGGAATTGATAGTTTAAAGTTTTCAATCATTGCTTTAATAATTATTTACATTAATTTTGGTATTTCAAGAAAAATAAATTATTATAATATGAACTGTAATGAGTGAAAAGAAGGGACATTTGAAAACCTTATCTTCTTCTTTTAGCCAATGTCATTTTTTTCCTCCATATTTTTTTATGATTCCTTCCAATCATATAATGAATTTCCTTACTGCTAATTGGAGAAATCTTATAGCAGGGCTGCAGGTATTGGAGAATGAAAATTGGCAAAATAAAACAGTAATGGTACCAATTGAAGGACGTAGTGCAAAAACGATGTAAATGACTTTGCATAAAAAGCTTAGTTCTCCCAAGAGTTCTAAGACATAATAGGGAGAGACAAGAACTTGATCAAAAATCACTTACAGTACATCGTTTTTGCATTAGTTCCTTCAGTTTTGTGGCATTGTGCAACAGGAGAAGTTCATTCATTGACAAATTTTTTTGTCAGTCATCTACTTAAGTGCAACTACACCTTTTTCTTGATTTTGTTTCAATCTATTTATCATAAAATTAAAATTACTTTTTTTATAACGTTTATGTTCTTGGTCAAATGATACTCTTTTCATAGTACTTTGTAATTTGTAAAATTTCCTCCATCTTGGTTCATGGTCGCATCCTGATGGGGACTGGGGATAGCCGTGAGTGACATCAGTGCCAAATTATAGCATCGAAATTTGAAACAAAAAACATTACCAGACAATATTTAATTTTGGTTATTGATATCATTTAACGAATTTATTTACATATTCACCATTATTTGCCTTCACTTTTTAGTTTTGGACAAATTTAGAAAAACGACTGACATCATTCATGGCTATTACGAGCCATGAATCAAGATGGCAGAAATGTTTCAAATTTCAAAGTATTATAAAGAAGAGTATCATTTGGGCTAGAAGATAAACGTTTTAGCAAAAGCACTTTAAATTGAAGGATGTATATAGTTTGAAACAAATTTAAAAAGATAAAGTTTAGTCAAGCACTTTAATTACTGCAGGTAATTTTTAGCATTTTGAGTCAAAAATAATGCAAAATTTAACAAACAAACAAACTTCAATGTAACTGTTTCCAAAAAAATCTCAGTGGAGCTATGATGAACCATTAATCTTAAAACTTTTAACTACTGTGAAGCTTTTTCCAAAAATATCATAAATTGAATGCTATGTCTGTGTTTCTAAAGAAATGTTCAGTTTTACAACATTTCAGACTGGGGTCCCTAATTGGAGTGGTTATTATTTCTAAAAATGCAAACTTTGATGAAGCAGTTCAAGAGCAAGGACAAAACGTGGACCAGAGGTC
This sequence comes from Zoanthus sanctaehelenae, assembly GCA_028564885.2. NCBI lineage: Eukaryota > Metazoa > Cnidaria > Anthozoa > Zoantharia > Zoanthidae > Zoanthus > Zoanthus sanctaehelenae. Next base: position 3,125 of record JAOTRI020152390.1, read on the forward strand.
CATGGACACTGTTATCATTTGTTCAAGCTGTGTTTTGGATGTATTGAACATAAGAGAGCCTTGTAGCTAGCTGCATAGTTGCTTGTTGATTTGTTTTCATCCATCATCATCATCATCAATCCAGTTTTGATCCGGTTTTATCCCCGTAAACGAGTGTGGCCGGATTTGTTTTCATCCAATGTTGGGGAAATTAATATTTGTAAAATATGGTGTGCAGTGCGTTTAAAAGTAAAGGTAAACATGCACAGTCAACTCGATAGCATTGAGGTTTGTTTTTATTTATTTATTAGTTATAAGTATAATTAATTATAATAATTATTATTGCAATTATAATTAAGGTGTTTTGGATGGAAGAGGAATGTCTGATGAGTGGGCACTGAGTGTCATGGTACCAATATTCAAGAGGAAAGGGGATGCAATGAAAATTGTAGAAAAGGTTCTGGAGAAGAGATTGCGGTGTGTGGTAAAAGTGAATGAGATACAATTTGGTTTTATGCCAGGTAAAGGGATGATAGATACAGTGTTTATTTTGAGAAGGTTGCAAGAGGAGTATTTGGAGAAAGAGAAAACGTTGTATATGTGTTTTGTCGACTTAGAAAAGGCATTTGAGGGACTGAGAGAGAAGTTCTGGAAATGGAAGGAGGGATTCGAGGGCAAGGGGCTGAAGATGAACTTCAAGAGAACAAAAGTGTTAGTGAGTGATGCAGAAGGTGAAAAGACTGTAAGTAAAATAGATCCTTGTGGCATTTGTGGGAAGCGAGTAATGGCAAATTCAGTGTTGTGTATGAAAGTAAAGAGAGTGACCGTGAGGTTGGGGAAAGGTTTTATGTGTGGAAGATCAGGTTAATGGATTTGTGGGATCTGTGGAGGAATTGTGTGAAGAGGTGGAATCAGAGAGAGATTTCTGCTATTTAGGAGATAGAGTGAACGTAAGTGGCAGCTGTAATGACAAGAGTAAGAATTGGTTGGGTGAAGTTCAAGGAGTGTGGAGAGTTGCTGAACTCAAAAAGGTTCTTGCTGCAGATGAAAAGAATGATTTATCAGAGTTGTGTGAGTTCAGCAATGTTATATGGGAGTGAGACATGGTGTTTGAGGGAGAGTGAGATGGTAATTTTGAGAAGAACCGAGAGGATGGTGGAGAGAAGGAGGACAGAAGACCTAATAGAGATGTTGGGATTGAAGGAAACAGTGGTTCAGATGGCAAAGGCAAATGGAGTGAAATGGTATGGGCATGTGTTAAGGAGGGATGATGGCCATGTTTTGAAGAAGGCATTGGAAAGAGGAAGCGAGGACGACCGAGGAAGACATGGAAATCGCAGGTGGAGAAGGAGAGGAGTGTTGGTTTGAAGAAGGATGCAATGAATCGAGCAAGATGGAGAGTGGGAGTGGGAGAGATTCCTGGCAGAATGGGGTAAATCCAGCCACCCTCACTTACAGGGATAAAACTGATTCAAAACTGGATTGATTGATTGATCTGAACCACTGTTTCCTTCAGTCCTAACATCTCCAATAGGTCCCCTGTCCTCTTTTTCTCCATCAGTTTGTACAGTACAAATTAAATATGCCTGAATATGCCCTTCGCAATAGAGTATGGGTTAACTTTTATTAGTAATCAGCACTCTGATAACAGCACTTGAAACAGTCTTCTGCCATTTTATTTTAAAGCCCAAAGTTGAATAGTTTTATGTTGACATTTTCCAACAAACAAACTCTCCATAAACAAGATGCTCTCCAAGCATTTACTGCCCATGCTGTACCTAAATGAACATTATTTGGATGAAAAAAACAAAAAAAAAACAAACCAATTTTATAACTGAAATCACAGGTAGCCAAGTAAAAGATGGAGCTTGGACCTGTACCAAATATGTCATAAACTAAAAGCAAACCTGAAACTCAAACCAACCTCACGTTTGATATAAGTTTGATTAAGTAGCTTGTGCCTTTTCATGTATCGGTTCCTGAGGAATTTTCCAAGTCTGTACTCTTGTCTCATTCCTTCCTTTAGTCAAATTCAATAAGATATGTGTTATTTTTAGTATGCCTGATGCATACTGTAAATTCAAAAAATACTGAACTTCATAATATCTGGCAACCAATGGGAGCTCACAATTAATACTAATCTGTTGAGTGAGTGTACTATATGCATACAATTATCTAAAAAGAGAGACTTTTTTCATCTTCCAAATGGAAATAATGGAATGCTTTGACAAACTCAAATCTCATTTACACTACATAAAGTAAAGCTAAGCAAATACAACTGAGTGTTGTGTTAGCAAGGGTAATTTTAGCTATTTGAAGAGGCAAGGATGGTTGAAAGAGAACATTTGTCCTAAAATTCAAATGAATCGGTAAGGTAATTACAGTTTACATAGTCTAATTCATCCTTGCCTTGATGCAAAAAAATAACCTTGCCTAGCCAGTTTTTTTCTGTAGTGTAAGTGGGGTTGTCGTTTAACCACTTTATAAGAGCTTAATTGCTTAACAGGTATATATTATGTATCACATTTGACACAATCACTCTGTAACTGCTTATCACACGTGCATCCGTGGAGTCTATAAATTTTCATTTTTATCGCTTATGGTAGTGAACGCACTTCAATCAATAGCTGTATTTAAATTCTAATATTGAAAAAGTGTCATAAAGTGTTATAATTATTAAGTAATATATCTAAATAGCTGAAAAAATATACAATATTTGTATTGGTCAACCTAAAGTATATATTATGTTGTGGTTAAAATTTGCTCTTTAGATTGAACTTTTCAAATCACTTGTAAGTTTTTAAACTAGTTTAAAATTTTCAAACTGGTTAAACAGTTTTATAACAAGTTTTACGAGCAGTCTTAAAAAGGCTTTAATCATAATTTGGAAGTGTTGAACAATTGCCTAATTGGGAGACTCCTTCCTCATTTTTTCCACCTACTGTACTCACTCTCCACCATCCCATCACTCTATACTAACCACTTTTTATACTTCTATCATTCTTCTATTTTTTTTCCTTTTTTCTCTTCTTGGTCTTAGCATCTTATACTTCAACACTAATTTTTTTTTCTTTTTTTAATGATTTAGTTTGCTCATTGAGTTTAGACCTCTTTTGTTTGGTTACTGCACAGATCCTACAGTTCTGACACCACATAATAAAGAAAATTTTCAAACTCATTAATAATTCATCAACTTTAAACAAAGAAAATTACTTGTAAGCGTAACTGTGGTTTGAAATTGTTTCTTAATTTGCATAGATTTTGGCAATTTTATTTTTTCATTTCTCGACAGTTAAAGAGTGTTTCCTCTAAATTTGAAACAACTCGAAGTTGGATAAAAAAACCTCAGCTTTTCCTCGGTTTTTTTAACCGACTTCTCTGTGTTTTAAATCGGAGGAAGCACTCCTCGTGTTTGATCTACTGCATCCAAACTCAATGAGCATTAAACAGTCATATGAGGGAACGACGAGTAGAGTACTGCATAGAGGAGAGCTGTCGCAACCGTTTGAGATTCGATCAGGTGTGAAACAAGGATGTCTTTTGTCCCCGTTCCTGTTTCTCCTCGCTATTGACTGGGTGATAAAGCAGACAACGCAACACAACAGAGATGGCATACAGTGGACAATGATGCAGCAGTTGGATGACCAAGATTTTGCCGATGACCTTGCCCTATTATCACATTCTTACCAACAGATGCAAAGGAAGACAGAGAGGTTAGAAAAAACAGCTGCAAAATTACATGTAGGACTGAGGATTAATCGGCAGAAGACCAAACTTATGAAGATTAACACACAGAGCATGGAACCAGTGGAGCTAGAGGCCGGAGCTATAGAGGAGGTCAACTCATTTACTTACATATTAGCTTGGAAGCATTGTGGACCAGCATGGAGGTTTAGAAGAAGATATCAGAGTAAGAATTGGAAAGGCACAAACCGCATTTAAGTTGCTGCACCGAGTATGGAAGTCAAGAGAAATAAAGGAAAAGACCAAAGTGCACATCTTTAATTCCAATGTGAAGTCTGTCCTCTTGTATGGTGCGGAGACCTGGAAAACTACTGTACTCAGGACTCAGCAGAAGAATTCAGTCATTTGGCAATGGCTGTCTCCGCAAAATCAGGTCAGCACACAGGTCAACTACCCCCAGCCATGGAAGTCAGAAAGAGAAAATGAAGTTGGATTGGCCACACCTTGAGGAAGGAGGAGCAGAATATCACCCAGCATGGCCTGCGATGGAACCCACCTGGCAAGAGAAGACCTGGACGACCAAGAAACACTTGGCGTTGCTCCTGGGAGGCTGAAATGAAAAAAGCTGGTTTGGACTGGCACTCCATGGTTCGAATGTCAAGAGATAGAAAAAAGTGGAAAGAGCTTGTTGGTGGCCTATACCCCGCAAGGAACGAACAGGCTTAAGTCAAGTAAGTCAAGTCAATTCATGAGCAAACTAAGAGAACCACAGGTGCCTATGCAAACTAATTGGAACTTGATGATAGTGCTATATACTGTATATACTCAATTAACCTTAGTTCCTGTCCAATGTACTGCATGTACTGAAGGTGACATGATTTTCACAGAGCCTGAGGTGACTAATTGTTTTAGTATAATGGCTAAGGTGATTATTCGCAGTAATCATAGCCACAGAAAACAAAGTTGTCAACCAATCAATGCGCACCATTTCTATAATTACCGCTAGGAATTATACTAAAAGAAATTAGTAATAACTAATCTAGCTAAATCCTTTACGAGCCTACTGTAGTGGCCGACAGGGCCAGCGCTTATCTCCGGTTTCTGAGAGTCTTTGACTCCCCCTGCCTGGACGGGACACTAATCCATCACAGTCCTGAGTAATAACTAAGGTGAAATAGAGATTTTACTGTGTTACAATATAAACAAAGTTTTGCTTATTCTGATCATAACCTGGGTTAATTGTCCAAATCCCTGGGGCCAATAGTTCTTGTGAGGGTCAGTTGGGAAGGAACGAATGGCTGAGCGATCTCCATGACGATAAACCTGCAATACATTTTCAAAGAAGTGATAATAAAAACTAATTAAAGTCTTGAATGCACTAGCATTTATAACTATATTGTCGAACATTATAAATTGAATCATTAATCTTCAAGTATAGATCTAATTTTGATAATGCAAATCTCTACAATAACAGGGGCCACACAAAAATGGGGGTTGTGGGGCTGTGCCCCCCTCCACATTTTTTAGATACTTAATTTTTTGTTTTAGCAGACTAGAAAATAATGCATTTTCCAGCACTGTAAAGGTCTAAAACACAAAAAATATCACTGTGAAAACACTAATACTTACTTCAGCCTTCCCACTTTTTAAAATGATGCATTGCCCCACCCCTAAATAAACGAGATGCTCGCTCCTGATTTTGCTTTAATTCTACGCATATATACAAACAAATCCTTGTGTGACATGACTAGTTGTTTCTACAGCAATTTTACGACTTCAAAATGGGATTATTTTTCCTTGCAAATTGCCTCAAGTATTGAACAAAGGCTGGAAAGATTGTTGTGCTGTGCTAGTTACATTGATAGTTTACAATGAGCTATTTGTGTCACACGTCTTTGTTGTCGGAGAGCTGCTAAATGTTGTACACTCCTGGTCACAACTTTCTAGCGTTGTCAAATTTGAATTGTCCTAAACATTACTCTTCCTGCTAATACAGTATCTATAATTTTTTATTCAACTTGTAAATGGCTAGATCAACTCACTCAATAAAATTTTGCAACATCTATTACAACTTTATGTTTTCAAACTTTATCGTCAACTGAAAAGCTGCAACTTACACATCTTAAAGGTTTATTTTTGCTTTTTTGCAACCTAAATTTATGTAAGAAATTCATTTTAAAGTTACACTCGTATATAAAGTTAAAGTTCCATTGGAGAAAGAGCCAAACAAAATATATACAGACTTTGTATAGTTTTCATTATGCAAATTAAAGCAACCTGTCAACTTCCATGAAATTAAAATCAAAATGCTTTCAACCTTTCAACTTAGGCTAGGAGGTATAACTGTACAGTGTGTAAAGCATTACAAGTTACTGGGCGTCTATATATCTAGCGATCTTACGTCGAATAAACATGTAGATCACATTACGTCAAAGGCAAATAGGCATCTGTTTGCTCTTAGGGTACTCAGGAAAGCAGGGGTTCAGAGGGAACACATGGTGCAGTTTTGTTGCGCACTAACAGGATTGGTACTTGAGTATGCTGTTTCTGTCTGGGCCTCCCTCCCTGAGTGCCTTAATGAGCTCCTGGATTCTATTCAGAAGAAAGCTCTAAAAATTATTTTCCCCGGTCATAGCTCCATGTCTTACACATCTCAGGCTTAGTTTCATTACCAGTTAGGCATGACTTACTAATACATATTAAGTTTATTTCAAAGGCCAGAGTTAAGGAACCCATTAAATATATAATGCCATCCAAAAGTGCAATCATGCATAGCTATAGCCTTTGTTCTGGTGAATCAAAGGAGAATCAGATCATTGGTACCACAAATCGCTTTAACGATTTTGTAGGAACTGTACGTTTTCAGTAGCTGACCCCACTTGTAATTCAACTTCAGTTGCTAAAGTGTGCAATAAAGGACTATTACTGTATTATTATTATTATTATTATTATTATATAAATACAACTGTATTTAAAAAAAGAAAATAAAGTTTTCATTATTATATATGCAGTAAAACTATCTGTATGCACAGTGTTAAATAGCAACATAGGACGCAAGGCGTAACCTGTGAGCCAAGCGAAACGTAAAAATTTATAATAAATATCTGAAAATAAAGATAATAAATAAATAGCTAAAACATATTTAAAATACACATGTATAAAAATCATAATCTAAGTGTCTAAAACTGCTATTGATAACTTTTAATGGCTGATCTATCAGTTTTGATACTAAAATTCTGTTCCTATTTTAATAGTTCTTGGAATGTTCAGCGCTGCCGATCTTTGATATTAAAATCCTCATATTATTATTATTATTATTACTATCATTATTATTATTATTATAACCATAAAAAA
>JAOTRI020152401.1:0-10140 GCA_028564885.2 Zoanthus sanctaehelenae
ACAACTAATGATATATTGTATTGTATTGTATTCAGTGTAACATCAATACAACTAATGATATATTGTATTGTATTGTATTCAGTGTAACATCAATACAACTAATGATATATTGTATTGTATTGTACTCAGTGTAACATCAATATAACTAATGATGAATAAATAAACTGATAGTACAGCATGGTGGTTTGCTAACTTTCTATCCAAATGACTAACAATCTCGTTTTTGTCATTTTCATGGGTTTTCAACTGAATCGTAATCTTAACCCAGCACAACAAAACATCAAAAAACACTTGTCTAAGAACTGGCTTTTAACTGAAAAACAACCACACTTAGACAAGATCTTTCCACATAAACTAATTATATCATTTAAACGCACACGCTCTCCGAAAGACACCTTGTTAAAGCGAACAAAACTTTAAAAGACTTTGTAAACGAAATCTGAATATGAATTTCAACAGGAGGTAAAATTCATGATATCAGACACTGTGTAGGCTTATCACCTTACAATAACTTTTTCTTTGCAAAACGTATATCTGATGCGTTATTGGAGAAGAGAATCTACCCTGGCAGTGCAGAGAGCTTATCATTATTGTCTGACATCATACCATGACAGTAAAGTCTTACTGATGTTGGCTTCATAAAAACCTCGATGAGACGTACAATACAGAGTATTCAGTTTGCCGTATCGTACCTCAATGTCTAATACTAAATGCAGCTCATTGTAAACTTTCGGTTTTTCAGCTATTGAATCATTTGAAATTAGTCATCAGTATCGATCGTGAGCTCAGCCTTGAGAATTAACTATTAAAAAAGTAAAAACAGTAACATGTAACACTGTACCTGTTGTCCCACAGATAGAGCCTGGTCAAAAAAGGTATTTGTGAACTCTTCTGCCATCTTATCTGTGTCATAGGCATCTTGGGAAACCCTTAAGGAACATTAAGGTTTAATAGTATTTGAAGACCTTCTTTAAACAAATGCACGCAATTTAAATAACGTTTTACCTGCATTTAATGTTACTTCACCATCTACTGTAGCTAGTTTAGATTAAAACGTTTTGACCTTGGTAACTCAAAGATGCATGCAATTCAGATTCGTTGTGCGTGATAACACTTTTACGATCATTTGTTAAAGACAGAACTTTTCAAATATGACTGTGTTGCACATGCGTGCTGGTAATGATGCAGCCACTAAAACAGGCTCAGATTCGCACAGAAAATACAAAGTAAAGTAGAAGCGTAACGTTTGTGGCTCACTATCTTTTTAAGGGTTTTCAGTACGGGCTTAGTCCCTCTGCCCCACGAGGCCATAGTGCCCTATTTAGCGTATAAAAATAACTAACGGTAAAATAGTTTGAGCAGCAAAACGTCCGAAACGTCAGTATTCTCTTTTTTACGGTGTAGAATTTACATTTTTATTACCTAAATTGCCCTATCTAGTGGCTGCATCATTACCAGCACGCATGTGCAACACAGTCATATTTCAGCCACATCCCACAAGCGTTACGCTTCTACTTTACTTTGTATTTTCTGTGGGAATCTGTGCCTGTTTGTTAGCTGTATTTTGTGCGGATGACGCCCAATAAGGCCGAAACAGCTGTCCACGGCTGCTAACATTTAGGCTCACTCTTTTTTTAAGGGTTTTCAGTACGGATTTAGTCCTTCTGACCCACGAGGCCATAGTGCGTTATTTAGTGCTTGCATCATTACCCGCACGCATGTGCAATACAGTTTTATTTTATTTCCAGCCACATCCCACAAGCGTTACGCTTCTACAGAACTTTTCAAACTTTGTTTTGAACCCTTTTGCCGCGCCTGCGCCCGTCGTTGTAGCGCACGCACTGCTTAAAGTAAAGAATGAAGCCAAAAACACTGTTCTTAATACAGTCTACTCTTGGAGAATTGGTAAAAGTTGATATAAAGAGTCTAAACACAGAGGCAAATACCTTTGTTCGCTTTTTAAATTCATCTATTTCAAAACATTTTAATCTGGGAAAAACAAATTTCACAACCAGTCATCCATAATCTGACACGTGAGCATGTGCTCAAGTAAATGAACATGATCAGTAAGTCACAAAAAATGCAATTCTAAGGTTACGATACAGTTTGAGGGATGTTTTACTTATCATACCGAAACTCTTTTACTATGCATCGGATGTCCCTAAACCTACAAATCACTGGAAAGCTAATACAATTCTCTAAAGGATGGTTAAAGTCATTTTTTTTTCTTTATCAGCAAAATTTAGCGTTTCGTTTGAGACAAATTTTTTCCCTTCGCGAAGTTCCAAGTCCGTTCGATTGAGAACGATAGAAGAACTTTCCACTAGAACGTTTTATAAAAAAAGCTATATTTCACTGCGCCCTTATTATTTTTGTCTTTGAAAACTTCCATCTTTCTCAATAGTTTCAACAGTACCGTTTTTTCTTTTTCGCCAAATTTCATGGAAAAATATTTTTTGAAAACTTGGAGTTAAGTACGAATCCAAGAAAGAGATTAGGAAGGGTCAAAAAAATCTACAAGAGCTATTCAGCAGAGGCACTACTGCGTATGGGCCCATGCGTTGATGGTGAGACTTTTAGCATCGGGTTGAGACTTATTTGCAGTATTTTGCGATTGCATGGTGTTTGTTCAAAATGTTAACAATTTTTTTTTCATTGTAAAGGCTAAGGAGGTTGTCCCGGTTTTCACAAGAGTTGCGGACTTCGTTTGTGCTAAACAGATCAATAACAAACGTTGTACCTGAATTTGTCGTATAAACTTCAGATATCTTTATAGCACTTGCACTTACAGGTCGCTTATTTTCATCATCTGGCCATTATTCTTCCTGTTCGAGCCCCAGTCACTTTCCGCAAGTGCTTGGCATCGATCTTTCGTGAATGCTTTCACTGACTTCTTTGATTTGGATGGTCCCAGCTTTGTTTGCGTTTTGGTTTCATTGACAAGCAATTTTTATAATAAATTACAAATACAACTTACTATTACTCTCGAGTTTTAAGTGGTGGAAAACAGTCAAACTTCGAGCACTTGTTCCGTACTACTAAATGAAAAAACAGCGATTCGCGTTATCAATTATAAGAAATTCCCGCCAAAATACGTCATCAAAAACAAGAAGCTGTCAATCCAAAAAAGGCTCGCGCGCCATTTTACTTTCAGTGATGAGTTTTGACTTAACATATCTCAAGAAATATTCATGCTATAAAAACAATTTTTTTATGCCTGAAAGATCTTCTCAATGCCAATAGTTCTCCTGCAAAAGCTAAAAAATGAAATATTTTACCCATTCAGACGGTACCGTAACCTTAATTCACTAATCAATTAAGAAAGGACTCAACATCTTAAATTAAAATCAATTACAACTAACAAAAATAATTCAAATACTGTTACCTTGCTTTTTGTAAAAAATCAGCTTCAACAGTTATACTGGACAAATATGAACTGTCATCAAATCTGTAAGGAATCACTAACAAAAACACAAGTGGTTAGCGAAGGTCAGGTTATTGGCTATCGCAAAGATGAGAACAATGGGGAAGTGTACATTGCAAAGGGTAATTGAAAAAATCAATAACGTTGGAGGAAGAAAATCAAGAAGTGCAGAAAAGAGATAAACATGATGACAGAGGAACAAGCACTTGAAAAAGAACAGGCAACATGATGGACAGCATTATCGTTGAAAAGTGAAAAGTCTTCAATAGAACTGAGAAGAGCAAGTAAAAAAGTGAGTTAAACACACAGATCCAAAACCAAAAGGACCCACGGGAGAACTTACAATCACTGATCCTACATGCTTAGACTGCGGTATGACAGAAAAGTTCATCGGGATTATTAAGGTTTTCTACATTAACTGGAATTGCTGTATGGTACTGAAAGAAGGCCTTTTTGACGATTTTCGAATTCTGATAGGAATCAAGTGTAAGGTGATACATGTACTGTATGTCCTTTCCTCATTACAGCTTGAGAAAGGTGAAGATAACTTAAAAAACCCAAGCTTTGCCACCAAGCTCAGGACAATTTTATGATCGATGAAGCAATATTACCTCTGTTGTACCAGTTACCTAAAAACTATGGAACAAAGTGAAACGTGATAAACTACGAGGCAAATGACAAAGTCAACTTGATAAATCTCACTATACCAATTGTCACGAGGAGAATTTAGAGAGTTGAGGAGTGAGATATGAAATTATGGAAGTAATAAGAAAGAAAATACCCCATCACTAATGTCAAGAAAAAGTGGCCTACTTGGCTGGAACATTTAGGTAGAAGGGAGAAAGACTTAAATAATCATTCAAATGAAATCAATCAGCAATAGGAAGGGATCAAAGACCAGCTCTGATATAAAGGTATATTGCAGAAAAGTATTTGGAGGTTGTAGCCTCAGTTCACTCCGCATTGGCTTGGAACTACAGTAACTTGTGATAGATTAGACATTACTGTACTACTGTACATACTATACTTTGGTTACTTTGGTATTGCATATAATTATCATACTTTGGTCCCATTCTATAATGTACTTACTACCATACTTTGATTACTTTGGTACAGTGCATGACAAACTTTGGTCATTTTGGTACTGCACATACCATAATTTAGTTATTTGGTACTACACATACAGTACCATACTTTGGTCACTTTGGTACTGCACATACCATATTTTGGTGCTGTACATACCATACTTTGGTCACTTTGGTCATTTTGGTACTGCACTCACCATACTTTGGTCAAAGACCAAACAATAGCAAATACTTATTTTGACTAAGAAAACTAGTTGAAAACTAAACTTCAATTGTCTGAGAGTAAGTATATAAGCTTGAGGTCCACATCATGGTACATATAATTTGTAAGGTATAAGTTATTTGGAGTAACTATTAACTTTAGCCTAACTTGGAAAAATAATATTGAGTTCTAAAGTATGCTCAGATAGTTCGACCTTGCATGGTAATGGCTACACCTACAAACTAACCTGGAAAGAGTTCAGAAATTAGCCTTATTTGAATTTTTCCTCGCAAACGTTATTCACCAAGAAACTGTTTCAATTAATAGCTAGCATGAGATTCCAACAGTTCTATTCCATTTAATTTCTGATTTTTATCAGCCCCTGCAGAATCTATACAGCCATTTTAACCAAATGAAGAAACATTCAAGATTTCGTTATCCCAAAGTTCATTAAAAATAAAAAAAACATGACAAAACGTAACATATAAATCAAATAGGAAAATGTTTTCTGAGAACCACACATGTATCTCAAATTTTATATCATAAATATAATAGTTGCCAGAAATTATAAACACCACCCTACCAATGGAAGGAACACCCTTTCAAACTAACATTACACTATACTGTTTATTACCATCAAGTTCACTGTTCAGTGCTACCATGGTCCATTTCCTCTGCAAAACAAGCAAATACATACAGTATTGTTTTGTCAGTTACAACTAATGCAACAATTTTATCGGAACAACCACAAATGCCCACTTTACATTATGGAACACAAGATTTATTATTATTCTCCAGTGAATGACATCTTTCGGACCAGGAATTTGAATGTTTCAAAATGACTGTATCAGTGGTTGAGTGGAAGTGTTTGCAAATGACTGTGTCGTTAATTGATAATTGCAAAGTATTCTGAGACTAAAAAATATCACTTGCTTGGACAGTTTTATCTGAACAAAACTAACATTACTCTAAAATCAGTTCCATATTTTGAAGAAATAGAATGCAAGAGAACACATTTATTCTGTAGATACTGAGATTTACACACCGAAATTCTATTTTGTAAATAATCAGAGGTATAAAAAGATGGTTTTCATTATTAATAGTTAATTTTCATCGTTCCGTTTCTAATTGGATGTGTACGATGTTTTTTCACACGTGAGCAAAAATCATACGTCCAATCAGAAGCAAGAATGATGAATGTTCACAGTCAACAAAATTTCCTGGTACCTTTGTCATTGAAACTTGAAAATGGCCGAAAGCAGCTTGACAAGATTTGTGGCTCTCAACAGCTCAATATAGTCATTCGCTGAAGAGCAGGAAAAACCAAATACTCTAAAAAAGACGAGAAAAGATGTGTCCTTGTTTATAGAATTTCTAAAAAAGAAACAAGTGAAATAGCCAAAATTCAGTCCTAAGAGCAATGTTTTCCAGCTTTGAACGACATCTTGTAAAAATCAAAGAGTTATCCAAAACGACTAATCAATGATCTTGCATTTGAAAAAGCCTGAAAAAGTCTCACTTCAAAACAGAAATTACTCAAGGAGAAAGGAAAGGGAGACTTGCCAACTGCGTCCATTGCCATAATCATGCGTGTAGATGAGATTAAAATACTCTACGAAAATAGATTGCTATGCACCTCGAGCCCTGAAGCAATTTTGAACACTCTATGGCTAAATAACACCGTGCATTTTGGCCTTTGGGGAATAACCAAATGCATTGGAGGGATGACAAACTGTATATAAACAATGATGGTATCAAATACTTACAGTTCAACAATGCCAAAGGAAAACACGCACTAGTGTAAATTATCATAATGTCAGACAAGCTCCACCAAAAATGTTTGCTATGGATGGAATTGAAAGGGACCCTGTAGAAGTCTATAAGGTTTTTGCATCAAAAAGATGAGAAATGCCAAAGCTCTTGATAAATTCTGGTCAAATCCAATTCAGTTGGCATAAATAAACTCTCCAAACTTCATTATCACAGTGTGAGGAAAACCATGGTACAAACTCTCAGTCAGGCCATTTCAGATTGCACAAATTTCAAGCTACAAAAATCTAAAAAGCATTGAAAACTACACAGTCATCTGACAACCAAACAACAGCAGCAGATGTCAAATATTCTAGCAATTGACCGTTAGTCCTACAGCATCTACAACTACATCAAACGAAGCTGCAGCAGCTACATCTGATGAATCTGATACTGTATTTCGCCATTCGATATTCTCGCAGGTCAACAAGCAGTGCCTTTGCTTTCAAATACTGTCATTCATGAAGTCATGAAGAGAAAACACCCAAAAAGAGGAAAAGATTATAAGAATCTACAGCTATTCGGAAGATGAACAGTAGAGGTACAAATAATGACTTTTGAAAAAGCTACATAAACTTTTGCTTACAGTTTTGATCATACAGTAGTTGACTATGTTTTGAAATACGATTTAAATTGAGGGTATTTGAAGTTCTATAAACTTTAGATTGATAATTTTTTTATATTAAAATATTTCTATTTCGTGCTTGTGCATTTTTTTATTTACTCAAAGAGACATAAATAATTGTGTATATTTGGAAAATTTGATACTTTTAACTCAATTTGTACAGTATTTATCAAATAAAAATAATTCTACAAAACTGCAACTTTATTTGCTTTATTGAACGTTAAATTTAGAATTGCTTCTGAGAACAAAAATATGTTTTTCTGGAAAAAATCTCAGTATCCACTGTATGGAATAAACAATGTACGATTTTTATGCACTTAATGTGTATCAGAAAGCTTGCTCGTTCGCTTTCATGAAACTTCTCAACAACTGCATAAAAACTGTACATACACATTTTCCTGATGTTTTCTTGATCTTTAAACAAAAAAAATTGCAAACGTTTTCAATCACCAATGCCATGATGTCATTGATTGAAAACATTTTGCAATTTTTTATTTATTTAAACATCAAGAAAAAACATACAGTGATACCTAATAGTGTATCTTTATCTTATCCACTGAACACATAAAGGATGAAAAACATTGATAGTCAGTTTGCATGAAAAGTCCCAGACACTTCTGTAGTATGTACATATCTGTGACTGTATGGCATTTAATTTCTGGTGCATAGGCAGCTTTTCCTACGGCAGGGTGCACATTAAGCTTGAGCAGACCTTAGGTTATCAGTCCTTAAAATAAGATATCTAAACAATCTAATATCTCATTTGTGTAACAATATGTAATCCAGCATTGTGAGAACTTCTTAATTTATAAGTTCTATTGCTTTCTTAGAACTTTGAAATCATTCGATTATTTTCTTCTCATGTTTGTAAGGTTTTTAGTTTTTTAAATTTGATCATTCTGTACTGCTGCGTGCACACATTTATGTGTGTTACAATGAACACAGCAATTGAGTTCAATATTCATGACAGTCATAAATGATGGATGATGCGACAAAGTTGTTGACTGAGGCACATGATATGAGACCATGAATAGTGAATGAGAAAAGGAGCCAGATGTGAAAGCCTATCTTGACTGATAGTGTCTTTGTATATGTATGTGTGATGCAATATTTACCACAGCTTTCACACTCATAGCTTGTGGCAGGGATGGTACAGCAAATCTGCAATAATACATAAATATTTGGAAACATTTCCACACACTGTTTCACTGTGTTTGCTGCCGTACAGTACTACAACTCAATAAAGTAGAAGCATAATGCTTGTGGCATGTTGCTGGAATATAAAATATAAGTGTGATGCAGATGCGTGAATATATAATAATAATACAGCCACTATTAAGGCACTATGGCCTTGCAGCTCAGAGGGACTAAGCCCATACTGAAACCCTTAAAAAAGAAAGACCATGAGCCTGAATGTTAGTAGCCGTGGACAGCTGTACAACTACTCAATGATTTACTGCCATTTGTCGGATGAGAGGTTGAAGGTTGACCCTTAGCTTGCAACCTTGGAACCTTTGCCTGCAGAAACTTAAAGTGGCTGCCGCTCTCTTCCACCCTCTTTCGCGTTTTTTCCAGTTGCCTGCATTGATGATAAGTATTTAATGAATATGAAATCACTGGTTCACTACCACTACCAAATGTTTCATTTGACAACAGTGAAGCTTGGACTTCATCTTCTGGACGCACATGATGACTTCCAAATTGTTTCAATATACTTGATTTGATTCCACTGATTTATTCATTTACTTTTTAAAAACAATAGCAATATGGATAAGAAAACCTGAAAGAGTTAAAAAATATCTACTATATAATTTGTAATCCCGACCTGAATGGCTGTCCACTTTCTTTCTTTTTTTTTCATTCCTTTTTGAATGTTCATATTTTGCCGTATAATATCTGATCTGACTGAGTGGACCTTTTTATCACGTGAGGGGGTGCACATGCACCCAGTGAACACCCTGCTTACGTGCCTGATAATGTCATGTCGAACACCTTTCATCTTTCTCAGCCAATCATAATTTCCTGGGATCTCTCAGTGCTCAAGTAAAAGCACTGATACAATATGGGATAGTTGGTGGATCTCCTTTATCTCTCTTTCTCCCCATTCCCCCCTCTCCTGCTCCAAGCCCTAAACCCAATGCATCGCTATGCAGGCTAATTGATTGTTAGAACAGTGATAAAAGGTAGAAAACATTAAATATCCAAAACCTCTTTAAATCTGAAAATTAACATTATATATACAGTATTACTGTAAGCGACGAGAACACACCGAGAAGGATAGTGAAATTCAGATTGTGAAAAGGATAATTGGAAAGATCAAAATTATGGAAAACAGGACAAGTTTCCTAACTGTACTGGATGTCTCTAAAACACTTAATAAATATTAACAAGTTTACCAAATACATGAAACTAAGGGACGAACCATTAGACTTGGTTGGAGGGGGGGTGGTCACTGCCAAAAAAAAATGCATGCACAAGGATATTGTCAAAAAAAAATTCATGCAAGGACTTAACTGCCAAAAAAACAATCTTGCAAGGCAATGGGCAAATTTGCATATTAAAAATATGTGAAATATACAAGCCTCTAACTCACATCATTAATTTATCTATATCAAATGGAAAGTTTCCAGACATCTTAAAAATAGCTAAAGTTATACCTATCTTTAAACAAGGCTCTAGAATATTATGTAATAACTATAGACCAATATCGATTCTACCTGCTTTAAGTAAATTATTCGAAAAATGTATTTTCGTTCAACTAAATTCATATTTAATTTCAAGAAAACTTCTAGTTCCGAACCAATACGGCTTCCGTCCTGGTAGTAAAACAACTGACTGCCTTATTGACCTTGTTGATGAAATATCTTCACACATTGACAAAAGCAATTATGTATTAACATTGTTCTTAGATCTAAGTAAAGCATTTGACACAGTAAACCATTCAATTCTTCTTTCAAAAATGAAATTCTATGGAATACAAGATTTAGAAAATCAT
>JAOTRI020152412.1:0-10140 GCA_028564885.2 Zoanthus sanctaehelenae
ATGTATACAGTATAATTGTAAAATGTTTATTGATAATTATGTTGAACAGGTTGAGCCATGGTATAGGTCGTTCAGGTGATATTGCAGCAATTCAGCCTAAAGCTGCAGGCTCATCACTAGTGATGAAACTCACCAACTGTATGGCACTTGATGCTATTCGTCTGGCAGGTACATAAAGATGTGGAGTAGAGTTAAGCAAATTAAGGGTGTTAAAAAGTTTTTAAAAATTCCCACCTCCAGGGCATGTGAAGGCAGTCATATACCCTTCAGTCCTTGTTGCAGTTTTAGAGGAAAGCAAAAATTTATGGAGGGGATGCTTTTTCTACAAATAGCAGAAAAGGAGTTAGTCATTTGTATTTGATTGTGGCTCTAACCCCCTTGATTCTGAATTAGCTCTCATTCTTGATACCACTATGTATAATTATATTGACTGGTTTCATGTGTGGCCTCGACTAATTGCTTTATTAATGTAACTTCAGAATGTTTTGTGACTTTTACATTCGCTAGGAAATAAAGTAAATTGTTTTATAAACTTTACATTCCTTAATAAAATGTTTCAAGATTTGGGCTTAATCACTTCTACTGCTACAGTAGCAGCTTTTTGTACGTTCGTGAACCTTTCATGCTGTGATCCGAGAAATCACACAAGAAAACCACCAGAAAATAGTAAGTGCAAAAATCCAAATAAGGCATAAAATACCTTATTGATCCTTGCCATAATTATTTTAACGTTAGTTGTGTTTTCAACTCAAGCATTAATTTGCTTGTGATTATAGCTATGCACTGTATATTATATTTTATCAATAGTTTATCAATATCCCCAACTTTAATTATTGTTTTTGCAAATTTAATAGTTTGTCCAGGTGATTGACTTGGTGCCTGGTTGTAGACTGACCTTATCTGACATCTGTTGTAAACCACAATTCTTTTTTAAGGTATCAAGTCAGCATCAGCATGTTTGGTATTACCTGTAGCCACTGGTATGGGCCTTGTAATGACTTTGCTCACACTCCGACAAATGCGTCCATCAGCTAAATTTGTAATCTGGCCACGTATTGATCAGAAATCTTGTTTTAAATGCATCCTTACTGCAGGTAAGAATCTTGTTGTGTTTAATGTTTAGAAATTTAATGCAGCAGCTGATATTATGCTAGAAATTTATTATAATTATTAAATTAAATGTGATTTGTCTATAGCACTTACATTTATAAAGGTTTCTGATCTCATTTGTTGCAGGTTTTGAAGCTGTTGTTATAGAAAATGTTCATGATGGAGATGAGCTCAAAACCAATTTAGCAGCTGTTGAAAAGTGTATTAAAGATCTTGGTTCTGAAGCAATTGCATGTGTGTTGACAACTACTAGTTGCTTTGCTCCTCGAATCCCAGACAGGTATTGCTATTGTTAAGGTTATCATTAAAAAACAGGATCACAGCTACAGTGTGTAGGGCATTGCTCATGAACTTTACAATGATAGAGTTTCTTATGATATGCTATATATATCTTGATACAGGAGCCTTGATATGGTAATAGAACTTTACAATGATAGAGTTTCTTATGATAGGATACATGTCTTGATACAGAAGCCCTAATATGATCCTAGGACTGCAATGGTACAATTTCTTATGATACGATATATATCTTGATACAGAAGCCCTAATATGATCCTAGGACTGCAATGATACAATTTGTTATGATACGATATATATCTTGATACAGTAGCCCTGATATGATCCTAGGACTGCAGTGGTGCAATTTCTTATGATACGATATATATCTTGATACCGAAGCCCTGATATGATGTACTAGAATTACAATGATGCAATATTTTAAGATGCAACACATATCTTGATACAGAAGCCCTGATATTATCCTAGGACTGTGCAATGGTGCAATTTGTTATGATACGATATATATCTTGATACAGAAGCCCTGATATGATCCTAGGACTGCAATGATGCGATTTCTTATGATACGATTAAATTATATATATCTTGATACAGAAGCCCTGATATGATCCTAGGACTGCAATGATGCGATTTCTTATGATACGATATATATCTTGATACAGGAGCCCTGATATGATCCTAGAACTGCAGTGGTGCAATTTCTTATGATACGATATATATCTTGATACAGTTGCCCTGATATGATCCTAGGACTGCAACAATACAATTTTTTTATGATACGATACATATCTTGATACAGAAGCCTTGATATGATCCTAGGACTGCAGTGGTGCAATTTCTTATGATACGATATATATCTTGATACGGAAGCCCTGATATGATGTACTAGAATTGCAATGATGCAATATTTTAAAATGCAACACATATCTTGATACAGAAGCCCTGATATTATCCTAGGACTGCGCAATGGTGCAATTTCTTATGATACGATACAAATCTTGAAACAGGAGCCCTGATATGATCCTAGGACTGCAATGATACGATTTCTTATGATACGACACATATCTTGACACAGGAGATCCGATATGATCCTAAGGCTTCTATAAAACGATCTCCTGTGATATATATATATTACTTATCTTCATACTGCAGCCCTGACACAAGCTTATTTTAAGTTAAGTGACACGTTCTCTACGTTAGTTCCTTTAGTTTAGAGGGCAGAGCATCTTACCAAAAGGTCATGGGTTCGATTCCTATTGTTGACTCAGAAGGTTTTTCTTCATAGGAAAATAAACTTGTGTCAACACGAACTCTTTTGTAATTTTTTATTACATGATACAGATGATATATCGGAGTTGTGTGAGAGCAGAGATGTTATATGGCAGTCAGACATGGTGGTTGTGGTAGAATGAGATGGCAATTTCGAGAAGAACCGAAAAAGAGATGGTGAGAGCAATGTGTGGTGCGAAACTGGTGGAGAGAAGGAGGACAGAAGACCTAATGGAGATGTTGGGATTGAAGGAAACAGTGGTACAGATGGCTGAGGCGAATGGAGTGAGATGGTATGGGCATGTGTTAAGGAGGAATGATGGCCATGTTTTGAGGAAGGCATTGGAGTTTGAAGTGAATGGAAAGAGGAAGCGAGGACGACCGAGGAAGAAATGGAGATCACAGGTGAAGAAGGACAGTAGGAGTGTTGGTCTGAAGAAGGAGGATGCAATGAATCAAGCGAGATGGAGAGTGGGAGTGGGAGAAATTGCTTGCAGAATGGGGTAAATCTGGCCACCCTCGTTTACGGGGATAAAACCGGATAAAAACTGGATTGAGATACAAAATACA
Organism: Zoanthus sanctaehelenae; assembly: GCA_028564885.2. Classification (NCBI taxonomy): domain Eukaryota; kingdom Metazoa; phylum Cnidaria; class Anthozoa; order Zoantharia; family Zoanthidae; genus Zoanthus; species Zoanthus sanctaehelenae. The sequence goes on from JAOTRI020152412.1 coordinate 3,247, forward strand.
AGTACAAGAGTCGTGATACAATACTATTAAATTATAAGGCTCTGACAATGATGTGATTTCGGATCATCAAATATGGAGTAAGGGGGTTCTTACAAATTAGTTATCGTGATTTGTCATTTAAATTTTACACGTTTTTGGTAGTTACAAATCTAATAACAGAAATGTTCATTAAGTTTTAACTATTCAAGACAGTATAATTTCAGAAGCCAAATCCTTAAATTGTCTTCCTCCTCTATGTTGAGTTATGTGACAAGTGCCATTGAAGAACAACACGAAGGACGATTTTAATGATATCTTTTGCAGAGTCGAAGAAGTGGCAAAGCTGTGTAAGGAGCAAGGAATACCACATATTATAAACAATGCTTACGGAATCCAGACATCCAAATGCATGCATCTTATACAGCAGGTATGCATTACTATGAAGGTGCTATTGGGATCACTCGTCCAAAGGGGAAAAGAGGGAGGTATAACGGATGGAAAGGGTCCGCAGTACGTTTTTGAAGAGGATTGATATTGCAGTCTATTTTTAGAATTATTCTACATTTTCAGCTTTATGATTTTCGCATGAAGCTGAATCAAGTTTACCATCAATAATTATAATCTAATCAATTTGTTGTAAGTTAGACCTCGGAATAATTCCTGTTGTATTAATCTTTGTAATTTAGAAAGCAAGAAGAAGAAAGCTGATAATTATTAATGTATTATTATTGATAATATTGCACGAAAGTGAAATGCTGTGGTTAGTACTGTAGAGATTTGGTCCATTATCTAGATATATATCTACAAAAGAATGTGAGAATAATGCAATATGATGCCAGATAAACAGAGAAGATGGGATAGTATTTTTGAAAGGCAATTGCCTCTAAAAGGTAAATATCGCGTGCATAGTTCTACTTGGCCAAATGGAACACTATCAAGAAATGTGTTGCTGCTCGTTCACTTTGCTCGTTGTAGAATCAGCATGATAAAGATTTTATAAAACTTTTAGAAAGTAAATTTGGATACTAAATGACTTTCTGTGTTATCGCATCATTTGCATTTAAGAGAGAGTTTTAGATAATTTTTTGATTAAAAACGAAGCCCTTATCTTTCCAAGGCAGCTCGCATAGGTCGAGTGGACGCTTTTGTTCAAAGTACAGACAAGAACTTCATGGTTCCTGTTGGTGGTTCTATCGTGGCTGGCTTTGATAGCAAGTTCATTGACGCAGTGAGCAAAACATACCCAGGTAATACAATATCTAGAGCAGTAGATAGCTGTTTGACAGACAGTACAATTTATATTCCTTGTCAACTGATTATTAGTAACGTAATGGCTTGGAAACAAATATTTGTATTTTTGAGGCATAAAGCCTTCATGCCTCAAGATTATATTTGTCATTGGGAATCTATGGTGTTACGAGACAGGAAACGTACTATGAAGGAAAAGATCGAGATCCTGGGGTCACCTGTGGATAACCTTATACTCTGTAATTTGACAGTATGGCGAGTCCAGATGGTGTTGTGGTAATCACGCCTGATTATAGTGACCAGGAGACGTGGGTTCGAGCTGGGGCATTTCTCTGATTTTTTTTTCAGAAGAGTACGTCAAAGGTGAATATTGAAGTTCCCAGGCAACACATAGTGATCTTGTCTTTGGGGAGAAAATTGAAAAGAAAAATGCAAGAAATACTAAGACTGAAAGAAAAAAAATGTTACAATGTGATCGAGAAAATCGTGAACACCTATGTCAGAAATGATATTTCTAAGCATAGTTAGAGTATAATGCGTCAAAGCTACTCGTTAAACCACAGAGTGTATTCGTCTATTTGACAAAACCTGTAGCGTCTTGATTTTATACAAGCGTATTCTGGTCGTGAGCTTTGAGGCTATTGACAACACAGAGTAGTGCATGTGCTTATTGTTTCTCAGGTGACTTGCGCTCCAGGCACTGTGCTGGCCATTTGAAAATCCTTGGTGAGTGAAAAAAGCTCAGCTAAAATAACTGAGGCGAGCTTTTTTCCCCAATAGTATTAGAGTCGATTATTTGGCCAAACCAACACACTATCTAAACCAAATAATTTTCTTTTCAAACCCGATAAAAATAAAAGCTACTAAAGGGAATCAATAGCTAATAATGTGAAGAGTCAAACAGATGTGTCAAGCTCAATCATACTCTGAAACGATGAACCGCAAACGATTTTATTCTTTTACGAGGCAAGTGATTTTTCATGAGCAGGTGATGTATTTATCGCTTTTCTCAGATTGATTTTGCGTGAACGATAATGAGTTAGAGCGATCGCTCGCCTTAAACCGCGCGCACTGATAGCCGTTTGGTGCTTTTCAAATTTGGTGCTGATCATAGTATTTCACATCTCTTGGTACTCGTAATCGACTACTCTGTAATGAAGCACAAGGATTCTCAACAAATAACTTAACAGTTTATTAAACGCTGAAAGCTCGATACAACTCATTAGTCAATCACTTATCTCAATTAACAGTTATCTCTAAACCAGTTTCAAACTTCAACTTTACTAACTGCTCTCTCTGTGCTGCTGCAGGCCGTGCATCAGCAACTCCATCACTTGACCTATTTATCACTCTGCTGTCACTCGGTTCCTCAGGATATGAGAAGATTCTCAGTGACCGAAAGGTGATGCAAAGTGATTACATTAACATAAAGCTTTCTTAGCGTGCTAGGTATACAGTGACTCTAAGTCCATTTTTTACATCAATGTAAACACGTTTTGCTAGCACACTTTCATTGTCATGGCGTTTCATAACAGTTGTTTGCGAAAACGAAGATCTTTAGTTGCATTTATTTTTCTTTATGGTGTTGGTGATGATGATTCTGATTGTGACTTTGATGACTGTAATGGTGATGATAATGGGTGTTAGAATTGTGCTGGTGGCTGTGATGATCATTTAAAGGGTAGCGTGATGATGATGATTGTGATAATAATTGTAATGGTGAAATGGTGATGATGATGTAATTGTGATGATTATCGTAATGGTAATGATGATCGCAATGGTGATGATGGTGATTGTGATAATTGTAATGTTGATTATAATTTATATGGTAATGATGATCGCAATGGTGATGATGGTGATTGTGATAATAATTGTAATGGTGAAATGGTGATGATGATGTAATTGTGATGATTATCGCAATGGTGATGATGGTGATAATCGTGATTATAATTTATATGGTAATGATGATCGCAATGGTGATGATGGTGATTGTGATAATAATTGTAATTGTGATTATAATTTATATTGTAATGATGATCGCAATGGTGATGATGGTGATGATGATAATAATTGTAATTGTGATTATAATTTATATGGTAATGATGATTGTAATGGTGATGATTGTAATGGTGATGATTGTAATGGTAATAGTGATGATTGTAATGGTATTGTAATTATGGTGATTATGTATATATTTATGTAGATATTTGTAAAGCGCTTAGAGCTTTAAGAATAAGCGCTATATGAATACTATTATTATTACTATTATTATTATTATTGATTGTGGTTATAATTGTAATGATGATGATAATTGTAATGGTGATTATGATGATGGTAATGATTGTAACAAAGGAAGTAATAACGATGATGATTCAGTTTTAGTGTTAACACTAGTTATTGTGATTTCAGTTCATAATGCCGTAATATGCAAGAAAACTAAGCTAATTACTGTCCTTCTGGTTCAGTGTTGACTTTTTCTTTTTATGTAATAATAACGCAACGCAATTTTTTTCACTGGGCTACCTGTGGAGCATCTAGTTACTATTATTTGAAGTCCATGACTGGTTTTATCGTTCATCAAAAAAGTAAAAAATTAGCTAAAGTTGTTATACAGAAACTCCGTTTTGCGTATTTGTTGTGGATATCTAATGAAAATATGACAATTGAAGCTTTAAGAACTATTAATGTTAACTCCTTAAAGTTTTTTCTGATAACGCGTTTAAATACCGTGTATATCTTGTGAAGTACTGGAAAGAAGTGAAACGCAACAAAATGTAACACATCAACTTAATATTTCCTTGTTAAGAAACGGCCTGGTTCTTCGCCAACTGTTGAACATTTTTAAAGGCAATTATGTTAAACGCCGCTCAATTTACATTTTTTCACATAACAGGGTTTAGGGACGATTTCTGTATTTATATCAGGACTGGAAATAGTTTTTTTCATTTGTAACTTGATCATACATCCCACCAAAACAACATCTTGGTCAGGCGGACAAAGTCAGATTTTGGTCAGACATAACCTGGAACAAAAGGTTGTCCCTAAATAACTTTAAACTACTTTGCTGAACTATCTCTTGTGCAAAACACAAATTTACTTACGGCAGATTTATTCATTCAAACGGACCTTAGGCAAAACCTTTTTGGCATTATGGCACGATTTATCAAGTACAACATTAATTTTTATTGTTTACGATTAAAAAATTGTCCGGACATCATGTCCGGCCATACTTGGAATTTTGTCGGACATTAGCAAATTTTGGTCGGTCAATGTCTGATAACAGCCACTTATTTTCAGCCCTGAGAATAAAATGTTCATGGAACATTACCATTTTCAACATATTTGACCATCATATAACTAATATTTCATAAAAAGGCTAATGTCTAAGAAGGTATACAGCCGATGTTAATACTGTTTTCTTGACCATAGGAGGTTTACAAGTATCTGTCTGACGGCTTATCACGAGTGGCTGAATCACATGGAGAAAGACTACTGAATACAAAACATAATCCAATATCTTTAGGTAAGAGATTCCTTTAGCGGAGTGCTAACAATTAATGTGTGATTCGTAACTGCTAAGCAGGAAGTATGAACTCCCGCTAGACGACTGTTCATGCCCTGTGTATAGACAAGACACACTTGTTTCTTTTTTTTTCGTTTCGTTTGAATCTTTGGCAACAAAAGTGAAAACTTAGATTTCTCTAGTGATTAAATGATAGTTTCGATGTTGTTATTGCAAATTTATGGATCGCTGTCTCTATCTTGTACTACATCCCAGTTCCTTTCTCATCAAAGAGTATTCATTAGTTTCTTTGAATCAAGATATTTTTGTTTTTAAAATGTTCATTTTTGATTTTGAAATTAATATTTTTTGTTTTTGTTAAAAAAATCCCCCTTTTTATTACTAATTTTTGTCATATTTTTGTTGTAATAAAAATTTGGACAACCACACAAAATTGTCATTTACTTTTAATATAAGGCCAGAGCAAATTGATGTGTTGGGGCACGGATCCGAAATACCCTTATTTTCCTCAAATTCAAATAAAAAAGTGTTATCGTTCTTAAGTTCTTATGAACATTTAGGAACTTGATGAGGTTCCAGGGAGTAGAGATAATAGGACTCGAGGTCCCTTACAAGGATCTTACTCCTGGGCCTACGGTTTATCCGAGAAGACGCGAAAGTTTAACCATTTGCAGATGTTGGAGCAAAGGCAGCACTTTCTCCTCAATTATTTTAAGACCCTGAGTGTTGGTCCGGCCGGGAATCGAACCCGAGACCTCCCGCACAATAGACTGACGCCTTACCAACTGGGCTAACCAGGCGGTGTTCATTTATAGTTTCAGTTTTTGGATTTCTGGAGAAATCGTACTTTAATACAATTACTCTTCCCGTCTACTAATGTTGAAAGTTCAGTGTTTTATCGACACGATTCAGATTACATTTTTTCTATTTTCCCAGTTTTTTCCCGGCCGACCAACTCAAATCATTTTGGAAAAAACCGTGCACCAACAAATTAATTTGACTTGGCCTAACATTGTTACAACTTAACGTTTATAGTGGAATTTATGGTATTTCAATTTATAATTTAGTGGACGATTCTCCAAATCTTAACTTTGAAATCTTGTTATGTATTCATGACTGATTTTGTAGCAATTTCGCTGAAGAACGTTGGTAAGGGACTGAAGCGAAGTGCTGAAGATATGACAGAACTTGGATCGATGTTGTTCACAAGATGTGTTTCTGGCGCAAGGTATTTCACACCTTCATTCCCAGCTTTACCCTCAAGCTGCCAACTACTTTCATGACCAGCCCCTTATTCCAGTGAAATCTCAATTTAACGAAGTTCTCGAGAGAACGAGTTGAATTCTCAACCCCGCTAAAGTTACAGTAAGGGAGAAAATCTCCATTTAACCAATTATTGGTATAACGAGCGTATTTCCTCGGTCCCAGGGCATTTCTTTAAACCGAGGTATCAGCAGCAACCCTGCTGGACAAACGTCGTCAAACAGCTGACAATAGGGAAATTAAGCTTGGACGACGGCTTCGCAAAAACGCCTTTCTATCTCTCTATCCGGTTTTACGTCGGTGAAAGCCACCTTGTGGCGGATATGACGTTGCATGGTAGCAATATCTTTCAAGATCGCCTTCCATTTCCTTCTATCCGGGGCAGCTGCTGGATCGAGGTTGAACTTCCGGAGATCGCTGCGGATGTCTTCTACCCAGGTCTTTCTCGGCCGACCTCTTGGAGTTTGTCCTTCGGTGTCTAGGGTTGACACCCAGGGTTACCACGCTTTACATGGCTGAACTATGTCAGGCGTCTACAGGTGATGGCTAGTCCAAGGTCAGGGATGCTAAGCCTCTGGATTTGAGAGGTTTGGGCTTAATATCCATCTAATCATGGAGCACTCGTCTCTGTTAAGAGGGTCCAGGTCTGACAGTTTTAGGTTTCACTATCTTTTTCTCTATTTCTGGCTTACTCTATTTCCTTGTGTGGATCACCAACCGCCGCCTGGTTAGCCAAGTTGGTAAGGCGCCAGTCTGCCGTGCGGGAGGTCTTGAGTTCGATTCCCGGCCAGACCACCACTCAGAGTCTTAAAATAATTGAGGAGAAAGTGCTGCCTTTGCTCTAACATCTGGAAATGGTTAGACTTTCGCGTCTTCTCGGA
>JAOTRI020152423.1:0-10140 GCA_028564885.2 Zoanthus sanctaehelenae
GAAGAGAAACCTGGATGAAAAGGTAGCCCATTGAACGTTTCTAGAGCGTCTTGTTATATAAGAACAAACTGCAGTGCTGTGTTGTGAGGAGAAGAGAAACCTGGATGAAAAGGTAGCCCATTGAACGTTTCTAGAGCGTCTTGTTATATAAGAACAAACTGCAGTGCCTTTAGCTCGGGATTTACAAACTTTTCTCGTGTTCTCCCAACATCTTGCATTTTTTATTTTGCCTGTAAACCCATAGAAAAGTATGTTTTGTTGCTTTAATATACATTATATTTAACAATTATTAAATTTTCAACCTCGAATATTGCGTTTCTAGCATTCTGATTGGTTCACTCAATCTCGTCGTTTGTCTGCTCATATGCCGTATGACCATATTAATTATATGGAAACAAACAAAAAATCTTGTTTATCGATTTTATAAAAAGTTTTTTGCTATTTTCAAGTATCGAATGGTTCGGAAAACTCATGAAATTTAATAAAACAATTATTCCATTTGCGCTTGTTGGATTTGAGATGATTATAGCATCTCATATCCAACGCGCGCTCTTGGAATAATTGTTAATCATATATAGACGATAGATAAAAAAGACCTTAAACAATTGATTTAGAGCCGCAAGCAAGCAACTCGTCAGGATTCGGCTATGTAATCTATTTTTTAATTTATGGGGAAAAAATACAACAACAATTTAAGGATGAATATATCTAAAACTAACGAGTTTCATAACGAGTTTCTGTCTGTAATATTAATACATAGATAGATGATTTTATCTATTAGATAGATAGTTAGAGGTAGATAAATTTTAAAAATTGGTATTTGTAGCGCACGGCCACATCAGCTGTAAAGCTGCCATTTATGTTCAATCGTGTATAAATAAAGGCTATAATAATAATAATAATAATAATAATAATAATAATAATAATAATAATAATAATAAGAATATAATAATAATAATAATAATAATAATAATAATAATAATAATAAAAAACAATAACTTTATTAATTATATATTAAGTGTTTAGTCTTAACTAGCTGGCCAAAGGCCTGCTACTTGGGTACACCATCTTTACCACTCAACGTGGATGGAAACTTTTTGCATGACAGACACACAAACATACAGTAAGCAAATAAATGTAAGTTCTTATACGAAAAGACTAAAATTCTTGGTCTGACCAAGAATCAAAGCAGAGTCTCCTGCATGATAAACTGGGATCTTACCAACTTGACTAACCAGGTCATGGTTAAGTATAAATGTTTGGTCATTTTTGAAGGTCATATGACTTGTGAGAGGAGCTCTTACTGGAGAGCTTGTGCTAAACTGAATAAAAAACCAGTACAACACCTTTAAAAGCTTACCCAAACAACAGGTTCAGATACAGTGAGCCACAGCTGAACTCCAACCAGTGCTTGTGATACACAGGTAATAGATCAACATCTGGACCACTGACAGTCTACCAACAATAAAACATAAATTTTTATAATTGTTATGACTTTTTGCAAAAAAATAAATGCGAGTTTCCATAGTAGTCAACTAGAGTCTGCCATTGGTAATGCAGCTCAGTAGTACAGCTAAGTAAATGCAAGCACTGTGATAAAAGCATGAAGGACACAAGGGCCATTGTTCAGTTTAAAATTGCTCCCTAAATGCAGAGGATATTAATCATTTGTATCAAGATTTGTCTGAAAGAAAAACATACTTCCATTTTAATTAGCAAATTAACACCTCAAAAGAAAATTTTGATGAGTAAACTAAGGTCTTAAATCTGCCAAGAGAAAAATAGTAAGTGAATTTAAGCAAATAACACTTTGTCTAATAATTCAAAATAGTTTTTGGTCAAGATTCCAGAATCATTCTGTTCAGACTTCTTTATAGCCAATCATATTCCATTGTTTACCGCTATCAATTGAAAATTAATTATTGGACATGTATCATAATTATACCAACCTCATAGAGGTCTGCAACATGGCCCTCGAAAAATTTCTTTATTTCAGCATACAACTTATCACCAAGTGGTTCAGGATAAGCAACACAAAGTGCATAAACATCCCTTAGACTTCATTAAGGATATAACTTTATTAATATAAATAATAAAAATTTGATGGTGATCTTTTGCCCTGTACCATTAACATTTACAGCTGGAACTTTCATAGCAACTCATGCTATGAAACTTGATGCTGTAGTATTATTGACTGCTTGAGTAGGCATGCGCACAGAGTTTAGGTGCCATCTTGCTAGAGGACTTAACTTTTCATGGTGTCAGAAAGTGTGGAGTTGTACCTTGGAACACTTGAAACCACCTGAACCTCTTTTGTTGGGTCAGGCGAGAAATAAAGCAGAGGCATGGCGACAGTGGAAAATGTGCTGGGACCTGTACAAGCTCGCCAGTTGCCTCGACGAGAAAGATGAAAAAATTCAAGTTGCCACGTTGTTGCATGTGTTAGGGAAGAAATTTGTGGAAATTTTCAGCAATCTTACGTGGTCGTCTGAGGATGACAAGAATAAGATAAGTGCTGCAGAAAACAAACTTAAAGAGCACTGTGAACCTCTTATATCAAAGAATTTCAACAGACATCTTTTCCTTGAGAGAAAGCAGAGAGAAAATGAAACAGTAGACGAATTTTGTAGTGCTTTAAAGACTTTGGCTAAAAATGTAGATCTCAGAAATCGAGAAGAGTCTTGGATAACATTGTTACTATTTTTGGGTCTCAAAGACTTGAAATTAAAAGAGCGACTGATGGAGAAAGATCAAACTTTGGAGGAAACGTTGCAGGCAAATGAGTAGCTGAAACCAGCAAAATCCTTGTACAAGCCTAGTGGCCAATGGAGCCGGCGCTTATCTCCGGTTTCTGTAGTGTTAAGCAGATGAGAAGGTTTGACTCTCACTGGACGGGAAACTAATCTATCGCAGGTTAGCTCCCAGCAGACGCTGGTACTCATTTACCTACATCGGGAGGATGGAAAGCTGAGTTGGCTTAAGCGGAAAAGAAGGTCACACAAATATTCAAATTTCAGCAAAGTGCCGGGCATCAAACTCGGGACCTTGTGGTTGGAAAGCAGAGATCTTACCAACTGCGCCAACCACGTGACCCGCCTAGTGTGGACATACTAAGCGATTATTAACCGAGGACGAGGTTTTGTAAGGACAAATATCAGACCGGTTTTGACAGTTTGGACCGAGCACGAGATTTGTATGGAAAAATATGAGATCAAAGTCTTGACTGTACTGGCCAAATACAGCGGCGAGGATTGTGCATAAAAGATCAAAACTTGATAGTTTTACATACACACTAAAAAAGCGAGGGTAACAAATCGTTTATTATATGACATTTTCTACTTCCAGTAATACGTTCGGATATTTATCCCATGCACCTACGTCTAGAGACTATACCATCGGAAATATCCGAAAATCTGTTTCGTATGCGTTCCTAAAGTTTTAAAATTTCGGAGATCTTCCAAAATCTTTGGAGGTTTCTTAAAATCTTTTTAAGTAACTTTGCGAGTTTTGAAAATATTTTGAAAATTAACATCCGGGACGCCGGTAAAAATATGCGCGTGTAAGTCACTTATAAAATAGTATTAATGAGCCAAAAACGCATTTTGTCAAACCGGATGTCAACCAAAACAGAATGTACTGCAGAATTGCAAGGTCATATAATAAATGTTCGTATGTATGGATAGTATAGAGTATAAATATTTTACTGATGCCAATTCCGGCGTAAGGTCACACATAAACTAGAAATTTCCATATCATCATCGTTGCACAATGGAAAATAACACATGCAGTAACTATTTTGCAGCTGGCCATTTGTATTGAAGCTTGGCTGCCCCAAAGCCAACCGCTGCACTCATCCTTGGTTACAACTTTACGGAAAGCTTTGCCTTTCTGCGTTTTGGTTATGGGAGATTTGAATGATGGACTCAGCGGTGTGGAAGAACCATTTAGACTTGATAAACCAAAAGGTGTAGGTAGACCGCTAGGTGGCTGGGACGCTTTTGATGCTAAGAACCCACCAAGTGCATTCATTACTCCTTTCAATTTGTTTGCGTTTTTGTTTGCGTTGACATTGTAAGGCTTTTTTTTCGGTGCTCTCGTGGTGTCTGACGCTTTTGTTACGTTGGTTGTGTTAGAAGTTTTAGGTGCACTTGTTGCGTTAGGCATCTCAGAAACGTTTTTTAAATTAGATGTATAAGGTGTTGTATTTGTTGCTATAGATACGTTGGGTGGATTTAACGTGCGGACAGCATTAGATGCGTTAAGGGCGTTCAGTAATGCGTTGAGAGTGCTGGATGAATTGGACGAATTTAGCGGTTTGACAACATTAGATGAGTTAAACGCGTTGAGTATGGCGTTGAGAGTGCTAGATGAATTGGACGCGTTTAGTTCGTTAAATGCGTTGGACTTGTTTAATGCGTTGAGTAAAGTGTTGACTACTTTAGATTCATTGGCTATTTTGAATGCGTTGGACACGTTGTCGGCCTTAAATCCGCTGGTTTTGTTGAGCGCATTGAGTATCGTATTGAGTGCGACAGATGCCTCTGGTAACTTGATTGAAACACTTGCACTGGGTTTGACTCCATCTATGTTGCAATGCAGAGGAGAGAAAATACAAATGTTATCACGGCTGTATAAAAGTTTGTCATTTATTGTAAACTCACCTCTGTCAGTCTGTGAGATGGATTTTATTCATTTTGGATTGTTAAGATAAGGTTTGTGGGCGCGAAAACGTAGGAGATCTATTTCTAACTGTTTAAATGGTATTTCGTAGAAAAGCTTGGCAAACAAGTAAGAGATTCTCATCACGTTCTTTTCTAAGCTCCTATGTAGCAATCATTGTTATAGACAAATATCTTAATACGATTTAAAATAACAAAGATATTATGCATATGCAAAATGATGTTATTAGCCAAATCCATAAATATCATGATACTCTTTGCTTGTCCTTCCAAAATTTTGCATCAGTATTGTTTTACAGTTTCTCTTGGGATCAAGTTCTTATGAAAAGTTTTGGAAGGACAAGCAAAGAGTATTATGGTATTTATTGAATTGCCTAATTCCTTTCTACAAAGATTACATGGGCGAAACAGGAAGACATAGCTGCTACAGCTCGTATAAGCCACTGTTATTTTTAAGTGCGCTTTTTTGAATGTAAAGAGTTTAAATCGTTTAGCTATAGGGAATGTTGTAAAACTTGGACTGACTAGACTGGACTGGACTGGACTGGACAGGACTGGACTGGATTCAGTTCGTGATTTAAAACACGTCCAGTCCAGTCCAGTCCAGTCCAGTCTAGTCTGTACGTGTTTTACAACATGCCTAGCTATAGGCGCTATAGAAAACCTATTCTAATTTATTTGTGATAGAGTAATGAATTAGGGAACACAAAAGAGACTCTCTCGCTTGGCCCGCACTGCGTTTTCCAAAAATACGTGCAAGTAAAAGCGGCCATTCATCTAACTGGAAAAACATCAAATTTCTCTTATTCACTGGTATTCAAGAAGAATGAATAAAAGCAGAGATAGTAGGATTTAACTACTTCATGCCTGGATGAACACCATACGGAAACAAAGATAAGGAACCATTCAAAGAAAAAGTAAGTTAGTCGATCAGGTAATTGTTAGATCAACCTATATCACAGCACTGTACACTGATCGAGAAAATGTCTATAACATGCAAGCGGTTGCTGTCAAAATGTTGCAGTCATTTAAGCAAAGTGCAATCCTTAAAATACAATTAAGAACAATATTTACTAATTAAGACCAAGAGACAACAACAGAGAAAAAAACGTTATTGGAAAATCATAAACACAGAATACCCAGACTGATTCAATGTGCGTGAAACTTTTTGTTTAACTTGTAACATTTTTTCTGTTGCCGTCCTTAGTTAGCCATTATTGTTATTGTTCTTTGTTGATATAGTATATATCACAATTCCCTTAGCCTGCTAGCTGTGTAGTTTAACTCCCAGTTATTACAGCTAGCAGTGCATAAAATTATGGTCAATTGTTTCTATATTAATGTTATAATTTAGATTAAGTTTTTCATTTACGTTTTTTTTAAATAACATAAATCAATTATGTAACAATATGCACAAATAAACCATTGTCATTGTCAAGGGAAATGGGGGTTACCGAAATATCCCACTGCCAATGTATACATCCCTATTCTTCGATTGCCAGTAGGATATTCGTCTTATGAGTGTTTCACGGAAGACATGGTGTTTGGGATACAGAACGACAGAGGATTTGGTCAACCTTGATCAAATAATACTCCATCATGCGATGACAAAATAAACATCTTATCTTTCCTTAGCAATTAATGACCAATAATTTTGGGAATTCAAAGAAGTATGTGAGAGTTACGGGTACTCTTGGCTTTAAAGGTTTTATTGTGCCTTGTTTATTTTTACACACCTACGATAAACTTGTTACTTTTAGGGAGCTATCAGAGTTAGTAGATACTATGAGCAGAGTTAGGATTTCAACTAATGTCCCTGCATGGGCACATTGTTAGAAAACATCATTCAATGCCTTTAGTTTAGACAGTGAAAATTTATTTTATAACCTCAAGGACTGCAGTAGAAATGTTTTAACCATTTTGCAGTTAAAAAAAGTTTATATTGATTAATTCAGCCATTTGTTGATGTTGTTTTAAAGTTAATACATTTCGTTGTTGCACCATATGTATGGCAATCGCAAAATCTACATGCAATTTAGTGACTAGATAAAGGTGGTAAATGTACTGGTGCTGTGTGAATGGAAATTCCAAAACACAAATACATACAAAGCTGGACATTTCAAATTCCCAGGAACACTTTTAATCATGGTTAGTCGAATCTATTATTTCTAGTGTTCACGAAAGGTTTTAAAGGAAGGAAGCTGCTCCGTTGTGATACTATACATGACACTCGTTTTTGCTTGCGACTGCCCAAAGCAAACAGCGATATTAATTACTGATAGTTATGAAAACGTAACCTTAGTGTTTCTCGATTCGGCAGATACATTGTAATGCGTTGAATGGTATTGCAGTTTATCTAATATTGCACAGCCACCAATATATTGGTTTGTCTCACTTTTACATCATTAGGTAACTAGCAACAGATAATAATATGGATTACACTTTATCAACATTTGTGTTGATAAATCACTTTAGATATAGGTCTACATTTTGCGCATAGTTGAGGCATTATGAAATGAAAGTGCGTCCGTCATTCTATTTCAAATATCGGTACGTAAACTGTAGACATTTTAGGGAGAGGGAGAGTCCTTCAAATTCCAACCGAATTTTTTTTGTTATTTATTGTCTTTTTCTTCCATTCTCTCAAGCATATGGTGCGAATTATTCCATTCTGATGCCAGCAAAGCAAAACAGTGTTGATGTTACTTTAAATTGATTCTATTCTACCATGTCAGCTAGCCCAAATTATCATTTTGACCACATTACTTTAAATATGAAATGCCCAGCTGTGCTTATTAAAAAGAGACCTACTGTTATTTACCAGACATTGAACACCGTTTTCCATCCCTAACCTTAAGTATACCCGAGTCCAGTGTGGTACTTAAGACTATTAATGGTGGGAAGGTGCAACCAATGCTATTATTTGATACCCAGAAAAACACCTGGCCTTACATTGGAGCCCACAAAATCAGTTGGGTACATCAAACGTAAAAAATGATTTTTGATTTGAACATATATACAATGGTAAAAGAGCCTATAAAAAGAAAAGAAGACAGAAATTGTCGGGGTTTTGGTTTGTTTTAATTCATCATACTACAATATGTATAAATTTAATAAAAAATAATGTTCAAAACTCTCCAGTGAACTTAAGTTCCCAAAAACAACCGATGCCTAATTTTCTATTTCCCAAAAAAAATCTGACTTTTTTTTCCATAAATAAGAAATTTCACACTCGAACAAATCAATCGTACAACCTTGAGTCCGAATTTCTTCCCTGTATATTCCAGAAAACAACGTGAAGAAATCTAAAGTTAGTTTGCCTGGAACAAAATGACTAGAATATTTTTTGGCAAGGAAGTCTGGCACCAAAACGGGTGCGGTACAAACTCCCGTATATTAAGGATACTTACAATAATGACATTGCGACCAAGGCTGTTGGTGGATCAAGATATTAAATCCCTTTTGCAATCTACCGTGTGGCACAAAAATATTCCACGCGACATAAAGAAATCTGCATTAGAAATAAATTTATAGTGTGTCAAAGTCCGTTTACATGAACATAGACCGGCTGCTAAAATGCTCGACCATTCCATTCGACAACTGAGGTTTTCTTTCGATATCACGAGCTCCAGAAATGAAAATCATACTGACAATACAAATTTATTGATCGTGCCGCGGGAAATTTTCGTGCTGAAACATTTTTCCGCATTAGAAAGAAAGTGTTACTCGAGTTGAACACTCAGGAAAAATTCTGAGTAATTGACAGGATTCGAACCCACAACCTTCTAATTACCGGTCAGACGCTCTACTCATTGAGCTACTAAGTCTCACACGGGGAGGCAGGTCATTGGTTAAGTTCTTATACATTCCCGCTGGACATACGTCTCGCGTCTGCTCGCTCGATATGTCAGATAGTCATATTTCTAATATAATTCTATTCCTCAAATGATAATATATACTTCTACATATTATTTTTGCGCATGCTCAAATATAACAGGGTTGAAGATTCTAACCCAAATTCACAATCACTTTACATGAACCCAGGTCAAATGACACGTGTTTACATGATAAACGTTTGTCAAATTTCAACCCGCCGGGATCGACACCGGTAATCCGCCTAAAAGGATTGACACAGCTCAGACAACGAGTTCATGTAAACAGTTACAGGCATTTCATTTAACTGGAGAAGGGTTGACCTAACACGGGTCAGCATTCAACACAGGTCCATGTATATGGTCTCTTTGGGGGAGGGATTCTACATCCATATTAGATTTTCAATCTCGTCTACAAGAGTCAAATACAACTCTCGTGCGTCATTGGCATTTTCTGGAATTCTTAGACCTTCCTCCCTCATTATCATTTCTGCAAGTGTGGTAAATTCAGGAGAAGGTTGTAAAGGCAGATCAAAGCAGCAAAGTTTTCTGGCAATGTCTAGATCACCATCATTAACATTAAACTTGCAATACTCGCCACCGGTCATCTCGGGATACTGATAAAGAAAGCAGGGTCGACCAGAGGGGCAGCTGTTGTTTCTTCTCGAAGGTCTAATACGATACAGATTCCACCGTCTTGCTACACTCTGAAGCTCTTGCTGAAGAACCCCCATATAACAGAACTGTAGGCAATCAACATGAACAACATTTGCATCACAGAAAAGACCTCTGTTTCTTAAATCCCTGAAATGTGATATCCACCAATCAAATGATCCTTTTCGTAATTGTCCCCACCAAGCTTCTATCCTCTGGTTGGAAACCGATCGCCCATAAAGAAAACCTTTCTCCTCTGACCACAGATCCTCGGCCTCGAGTCGTAAAAATCGTTGAACAGCAGCGATTCTAACGTTCTTTGTGCCCATATCTTAACGAACAATTATTGCTGTACCACCAATACTTTGTTGAGAATCCAGAAAATAGTTTACTATAACACCTGGATGGTTATTAGTGCGTCCAACCTCTAGCCACATGATTTTTCGCAAGTAACCATCGATGCAACCATGTATGCAAATTCAAAAGGCTTGAGTTTGTCATAACCATCCAGGTGCCAAATAAAATTCGGCCCTTTCGCGTAATTTTGTCGTCTTCTGAGAGTGTTCCTTGAGCATCTCTCTACGCCTTCAGGGTCTAATATGCCGAAAACGTTCCTCACAAATTCTTTGCTTACAGACAGATGATGCTCTATTAGTAGTTTTTGCCACATGGTTCGGTAGCCGACAATGCTACCGCTTCCTTTAAGTTCTTCTTCTATACTATTATCTCATCAAAGTCACTGAATTGTCGTTTCCCAAGGTTGTTTCTTTCTAATACTCTTTTAGTTTGTCGTTTACTAAGTTGTATACTATGGTCAAAATACAAGCAATCGGCGATCTCCTTACAGATGAAGCCCAAATGAAAATATTCCTTTATATAACCGTCACGGAGTTCTCTCATCGCAGCAGCCATGTTGACAATTTTTATTAGAACTT
>JAOTRI020152433.1:0-10140 GCA_028564885.2 Zoanthus sanctaehelenae
AAGGAAAACGGGAGTACCAGGAGGGAAGGAAAACGGGAGTACCAGGAGGGAAGGAAAACGGGAGTACCAGGAGGGAAGGAAAACGGGAGTACCAGGAGGGAAGGAAAACGGGAGTACCAGGAGGGAAAACCCTTAGAGTAAGATTGAGATTGACAAATCTTAACCTACAGCGGGCTAAATCCCAGGTCATAGAGGTGGGGACCATTGCACCTAAGGCTCGATGTTGTAATAATAGATGTAAGGGCACCAATGTGGCCTCGATGACCTTTTTGGTGACTTTAGCCACTGGGAAGTGTTTGCTATCCATTTTTAAAGTATACAAGCACTATCTTCTTTTAGAAAGGACCAGCTGAACATTGATGTATTATAAAATAGTTAGTATTAAAGGAAAGTGAAGGGACGGTTATAAAAACGTTGGTCTTCCCACTGATTACAGGTTGTGATGAGTCTGAGTATGCGAACTCTTGTGAACCCGAAATCACATGCACATGAGGTGAGGAATTATTGCACTTTTGAAGGTTATGGTACACCTTGAATTAAGAATTAAAACATTCAGGGAAAAACCCTCCTAAATGTTCAACCTCATCATTAAAAGCCCTTTCATGTTTTTGCAGATGTATGGTCTTAATAAGGGTCTGCTGCCAAATCTTTCTACGTAACACCGGGAAGCAATTTTAACATTTTCAGTTATCATTGCTTTGACTGTGCCACAGCACTCTGAATCTGCCTTTTTTGATCATACCCTTTTTTCCTATTTTAATGAAAAATTTATAGATCTTTGTGAAGGTACCATGAAAAGTGTTTCTTAGCACAGGTCCGCACGCAAAAATTTCGCCGGGGGTATGGGTGGGTGGTACGAACAATATGTTTTAAGACTATCCCCCAGACATGACATCATTTTATCACAACTGTCATGTTTTCAGGACAGCATAAAAATTACAAAGTTAGGGTATTTTGCAAAACTGACAAGCTCGGTGTTCTTTTAATTTCTTAATTGGCTTGTTTAACAGATTAATAAATGTGATTCTAAATAATAACGCGTTCAAGATTTACTAGTGGCATGTTTTGACATACAATTATCACTGCCATTATCAGAGTACAAAATAATTCATAGCTCGTAATAATGATTAGCATAAGTACAAGAGATTAGCAACAAAGCTTCAGCTTGGCATGCTTAACCTGTTGGTTTAACGAAGGCTTGATCCAATTAATGTGCAATGCCTTTTTTATCATAATGCTGAATTTAGTGTTTGCATGCAGAGTCAATTATGGTAAAACATTCTTTAGAGCATGCATCACTGCATGCCCTTGACTCGCGCAAGTGTTTCAGATTCAAGATGTATGGTTTGATTTTAATTTGTTCATCTCTAATTTTTGAAAATAAGGAAGCTGAGAGGATGTAATTTTGCAGACCAGAGAGTAAAACAAAGTAGACAAGAAATTTCTACTTGATAAGTTTTTTAGTTTTGCCTAAATTCTGAAACAGAATTGGCGGCAAATTTTAATTTCTGTGCCTTTGGTTGTAGTTATATTCAACTCACTACCGATCTTCCAATTTTTACCAATGCCTTCAAGGAATAACATAAAATTGCATACTGTAAGACTCGCTGGGCTCGGAATGGCTTTCGAAAACGGGTTCCATCAGCACCTCAATCAGTTTGTGTGGAAAATTATTTGATATTCAGTCTATGTTTTATAGTGAAAACGTTATCAAGACATGGTAATGATCTTAGTCAAGGATTGTGCTTCATTCAGTTCTAGAGCAATATTTTCTTGTTCAAGGGCGAACGGAGAGTTATTCGGGATTTGTTTTGGAATCGACATGGGATCCCATCAAGTTTTATGAAGATATACATGCAAAAACTTAATATATTGCTTCTAACACAGTCTCTGGGCTTTAAAACATTAAAGATTTATCTTGAAAGACTATTTTATATTTAATTTCACCTTTTAGAAAATATTTATACCAATCAAAATTACTACGAAAACACTTCTTGATCAATCCAAACTATCCAATGGTTCCTGTTACCGGAATATGTCTACCTTTGTGTAATTTGCAAGGTTCTTTTTGTTCACTAGATACTGGCAATGTCAGCGTTTGTTCACCACAATGTACACCTTGATAGAGCAGCACCGAAGGAGCGATTCCAGTATCACTTTTGTGGTAAGTTTACATTACATTTAGTTGGCGTGTTTGGCACAGTTGATAAGATCTCTGCCAGAAGGTCCCCAGTTTGATCCTGGGAGTTTGCCAACTTTTGAAGACATGTTGTGACCTTTTCTACCTACGCCAACCTTAACGGGAGGTTGTTAACTGAGTACAAGTGTTTGCAGGATCTATTCAGCGATTTTTTGGTGACTTGCCTAAGAGGAGTCAGAGACTCTCATCTCTTTCTCAGGATAATTTACCTTCTACATTACTGTATGTAGCGCTGTTTATCTTATACGTTTGCGGTATACATTTGTAATTTTATTGGCAAAATATAAACAGATGATTATATCGTCTTTGTATTACAACATGGTCGCACTCGCATTTTTGCCCTCTGATTCTTAAAAAAAATATTGTTTTTAAAGTGAGGTGGATGAAGTTTTGAACTTTAAGTTTGCAGTTGGCTTAGTCTAATTTGTTATTTGTAAAATCTTTTTTATACATGTTTAGTTCTTTGTATTACAACACCAAGTATTCTGAAACTGTTACCCATCCAAAAACTACCTATCGCAGACCGGGCTTAACCCATGTTTACTTACGGTTATAAAGTTGGCATACATTTTCATATAAAGAAACTCTAAGCAAAACTAATTTCAATGGCATTCGAACTGGCGGTTTATTCATCTGAACTGGTTCTAGTTGGTATTTGCCTCTCGTATACAGTATAATGATCTTGAAAAGGCGCAGGACACCCAGACACTTTTTGGGTCAGTCCTGGAATTTCTCTTTGAGCAAAACTGGGGAACCCCGGAAGTATGTCTCGCATCATTTCATTTCTATCAATCCTCACAATCGGTGGAGCCCCAAAATTGACCCCCTTAAAAAGTATTAAAAAATAAGAAAAAATATTAAAAAGTTGTTACAAAAGTCATATACTATTCGACTGACATAGTAGATCTATTTCGTAAAATAGATGGGGATGGTGAAGGAGGAAACTATATTTGCCGGTACGGTACACTTGTCCGGATTTTTTGTCCGAACCTCGTCTCGGCAAATTCTCATATTTTTTTTTCAGAAAAACGCATACTACATAAATTTAAACCTCAATACGACCACCTTGATATAACGATAACTTTTTTACCCCGGAAAAATGTTTATTTATTGTTTTTTTTAAGAGGTTCCATTTTGGGGTCTACCGATTGTTCCGACCCCTTGATTCTCTGAAAATTTTCCTTGTTACCATTTTATTTATTTGTTTCAATTATCAGGGCCTTTTGTTCATATCCCAGTGAGAGAGTGCAGAATATCATGATTCAACTGTTTTAATAAAATCACATTATTCTGCAGAATCCCAAATGATAATAATAACTAATGATAACATTGCTTAAACATGCCAAAATTGTTGAAAAGGTCTTGGAAATATATCATTTCTGTTCATCAAATGTATGCAAATATTATTTTGTCTCTACAGCTGTTAACAAGCCTGCTGACCGTATGTATCCAATTTATCCATTTGACTTCAAGGAAGTTGCTAAGGAAATGGTTAGTATAACGTACCATTATAGACGTAATTACATCAGGTTATTGATTAATAGTGTTTATAGTGACCTGTTGATGAATAATCTGGTACTAAAGATGTTGATAATCGTGATGGTGGCGATGATGGTAATTCTGTTATGCCAGTAGTGATGATGATGTTGTTTTTGTTTATGATGATTTTGTATTTGGTGATGAAAGTGATCTGGATGTAGTTTATAATGATAATGATGAGTTTGGTTTTTGATGAGACTGATAATTTTATTGTTTATGATGGCGATGATGTTGATGGTAATGGTAATGATGACGATGATAATGGCGACAATGATGACGGCGATGATTACGGTGACGATGATAAAGGTGATAATGTTTATGATGATCTTCTGATGAAGATGAAGATGATGTTGATGATTTTGATAAAATTTATGATGATGAGCAGTTTGTTGTTGATGACAATAATTTTGTTGATGTATGTGACGATGTTGGCAAGACTATTTTTTATTGTTATTATAACTGCGGTGTTGTTGATGGTATTGTCATGGAGAAAATGATACTGGACAAGATTGAATGAAAACAAAATTAATGAATAAAAAATGAGTCAAAAATACAATGTAGAATTTGTAGATCTCAACTGGGTTAGCCCGAAAGTATTCAAATCTTTATCGTTTTTATTCCAACTCAATCCAACGAATATCGGCAGATGTTGCCCTGTGGTTATACAATAAGTTTGATAAGATTTTTCTGTATGTTTTAACCAACTGAAAATGTTTTGACTCAAAAACTGGTGAATCAATGATGTGCATGCTTATTATAAAACACGAGCACTGTATTTGAAAAGAAGCAGAAACTAAAGTTCGCTTAAAAGTTTTAGCACATTCAGGTTCTACAGATGTATGTAGTTTACACTCTTTTTAAAGTTCAATAGGCGGGTTGTAATCAATTCGTTCTTTTTCATACAGCAACGAAATATTGAGGTCACAACTTCCGAGCGATCGCTTTTGGGTTATTTCATGGCCAGAGTTCACAAGATTGATCCTGATGTAATCGTGGTAGGTAACAATTAGCAACGCGGCTCCCTGTCACAAAAAAATGGTTCATAAAGCTACATTTCTGTCTCTTAGTCGGGCATTTTGCTTTTTAATAGCAAAACTGTCACATATGATTCTTTAAAAAGCTAAATGTCTCAGTAATAATAATAGAAATAATAATAATAGTAATAATAATCATAATCATAATAGTAACAGTAATAACGCTGTGTTTGGGATGCGATAGTATACATTGACTAACACATAACTAGAGGTAGAAGAACTAGAATTTACATAAAAATCACCTGATGTGTTGTTGTTTATTATGACAAACAGGGCCATGATATCCAGAGCTTTGACCTCGATGTTCTGCTACACAGAATAAACAATTGCAAGGTACGTACCATTTCATTACATAACAGTATTCGGTATTCCTGAAGTTCAACTATAGGTTTCATTCCTAAACACCATTCCTATACTCTATTTCTAATGCTATCCTAAACACCATCCCTATACTCTATTTCTATTGCTATCCTAAACACCATCCTTATGCTCTATTTCTATTGCTATCCTAAACACCATCCCTATACTCTATTTCTAATGCTATCCTAAACACCATCCCTATTCTCTATTTCTATTGCTATCCTAAACACCATCCCTATTCTCTATTTCTAATGCTATCCTAAACACCATCCCTATACTCTATTTCTATTGCTATCCTAAACACCATCCCTATAATCTATTTCTATTGCTATCCTAAACACCATCCCTATACTCTATTTCTAATGCTATCCTAAACACCATCCCTATACTCTATTTCTATTGCTATCCCAAATTCTTCTCTATACTCTTTCTCATTTTCATCCCTCTGGGTGGATCTTTGTTTCCATTTTTCTTTGTGTTTTGGAACCGCCATATCTTTTTAGATAATGCTCAAATAGCATTATGGAGCTTCGTAAAGTTTTAGACTTAAATCTTATCTTTGTTTGCTTGCAATCTAGAATTGTATGCTATAATGAAGCAGAATGTAAACATTCACCTATATCTTGTGAGATTAGCATTGTGTTGTAGTAGGATCTTTTATATGCGTAAAACATGGTATTAAAGTTGTTTAATTGAGCTGTAGGGTTAAAGGCTCTGGAACTAATTGAGCAACATAGTTATTTTATTGAGTCCAGTAACTCTATGCCGTCTTGATTTGTCATTTGTTAAGTTAATTTTATCTAGATTCATTCCAGCTATCTCTTCTATACCCTCATGTCCTCTACCTTAAATTACATACACGGTTTTTATAAGAACATGCAACTATCGGAACAACGAGGCTCAAACTGGCCAACATTCCAGAACATTCTTTAAAATTTATCAATTTACTTAGCAATTGTTTGTAGAAGAATTTGAATAGTTTCAAAGAAACGGTTTCTGAAAACAAAATTTATTTTCTGATAAAGAACCGGGTAGTATTACTTCCAGTTGTATACAATGTAACTTGTTGATTATTTTTTATTTGTTTGATGTTCGTTTATTTTTCCAAAGGTCCCTCATTGGTCCCGCATTGGACGATTGAAAAGAAACATTATGCCAAAGCTATCCGTAAGTAACTGCAGTAAATCTCTAGAATCTAATCAATTGTTATATCAGTCAGGGCTCGAACTTGCTACCTATAGGTGACCAATGGGACCAAGAAATAAGCGCTGGCCACTAGATTTTTTGAACTTGTGGCCAGTTGGCCACTACAAGATTGTGTGGAACCTTTGCGACTGATTAACTGAAAGTTATTAGTTCTAATAAAATAGTAAACATTGTGATGAACAAGTGAGGCTTATCTGCTTTTTTGGGCAAACAAATCTGGAGACGTATGCAATTATTCTTGCGTCCACATCAACAGACACAGATGCTATACTAATACAATAATCGCCATGTTTACGTATGTACTTACAAATGTTCGTAGGCGCAGGTTTTGAAGCACGTGGTCTGTTTTGTTCCCACGGCGTCTCGTTCTTATTGTTTTTGTGTGCTTGTAAAAAGACTGAAGGCAGGGATCTGTAGCTGGAAAGAGAAACGTACGTTGCATATATAACTGATCCTGATGATGCAGATCTAAGTAAGAAAGCATCACACTGTATTAAAAATAAGAAAAAAGTCAGAATATAGAGCTTTTTTTAAAAAAGCAAAGCTTTTTTTAAAAAAGCTCTAATTTCCGACTTTTTTTCCCTTACAGATGAGCTAATACCTATTATTACCTACGTTGAGAATATATAATATGATATTTGCCACTAAAACTTGTGCTCTGGCCACCAACTTTTTGCCTCTGGTGGCCAGCTAGCTACTTGAAAAAAAAGTTAATTTCGAGTCCTGATCAGAAATCTTAATTGGTTCTTAAACCCTATTTGAGTTTTTTTATTATTTGTAGTAGTTAGTATATTATTGCAAATGAAAAGTCATGTTACATGTATATGCTGTAATAAACTTATTATTCTTATTGTTGTTGTTACTACCTATAAATATCTTTAGACCAGAGTAACAGGTATTCATGTTGTATGATTTAGTTGTTAAAGACGTTCTAAGCGACATCACGTGTGATTCCAATTTCACATTTTCTTCCCGAAGTATCTTCTCAGATACTTGATTTGAAACCAGATCTTTTCCAGCAAATTTTAAATTAGAACTTTAAAACTTAGTTTGAGACTGAATTAAATACACTTTCCCAAAAAAGAAAAGATTAGCCATTAGAAGGGTTTGTCTTTGGCAGTAATTAATGTTTTTAACGAATTTGAAGAGATTTGTATCGATGTGATATTTTGTGACAATTATATCTCTTGTTTCTCAGGGAGGCCATGGACGTGGTATAAGTTTCTCTGAACGGGCCATAACCTGTGGTCGTTTGTTGTGCGACGTTAAAATATCGTCACGGGAGCTGATCAGGTGCAAGAGTTATGATTTGACAGGTATACCACATTGTTCCATAGTATTACTGCGACGGTACATTATTCATTTTAAAAAAAATTAAAAAAAAATTGCTATAATTGGGAGATTTAGGAATTAAAATTCTCTGCTAGTAAAGCCAGAAAGGCTGTTTTATTTTTAACCAAGAGAGCAGTTGAAAGTTTCTAGGAAAAGTCAGATACACAGTCATCCAAAACATTCAACTCAATGTCCAAGATAGCCGGCGGTCCATCATCGGTAGCCATCTTCTATTGAAACCTCTGTTACTATTACTACAACAATCATTAGCTAGAGAACTTTTCTTTTTATTGTAACTAGAGGATGCAGTTTTGCATGCTTTACAGCCTCAACATCGGATTTTGAATTGCAGAACATCGAAAATCAAACAGTTTGCGCAGTTTCAGTTATTGTTTTTTGAGTCTTGAGACAATTTTGGTACTGCTGTTCTTTTTTTGACCGAGCATAGGGTCTTTTTCTCTTAATTACAAAATCCTTAAAAGATGACATAGAAGATGGTGACGTTCAAAAACAGATTCACTTATGGAATTTGTTTTAGTTTTTCAAAGTCTGAATTCATAGTTGGCATTAGTTTTCATATAACTCTCAGAGTTTTATTGTGCGTGAAAAAAGAATAAAAGTGAAGTTGTTTCACCTAACCTAAACAATGAAACAGGGGCGTACCCAGGATTTTTGAGTGGAGGGGTTCCAATGTGGCAAAACTATATAAAGGCTCTCAAATATTATACAAGGCTCGAAATTACAACAAATACAGTCGCATTTGTGACTAATTTTTATGTAGCCATATTCCTAACGTGCTAATATGTGAGTCCGTTACACCATTACAGGATTCCTAGGTAAGAAACCAAAAAACACAGGAAGCCTGCAAAACATTGAAACACTGTTTTGAATCGATTAACAGTCAGCCACTAGACTTTCAAACCTCGTATTGATTCTTTTGACGTCTTGACTATCGTCAAAGAATCGTGGTTGGCAGTTACAGTTGTCGTCTTTGATACTTTCTTTAATGTAATTCTCTTCAAATTCCATAAGTGCTTATAAAGTACTTTTTTATTTACTTTTATGACTTAAATTTCGACAGAGGTCGCAATTTATTGACCAACATTTATATCAGATAACTAAAGTAAAAGAGAAACTGTCCTCCAGAAGTCACTACCTTGTCACTGTATTTCAACTTTTTAAAACTTCGCGACTATAACTTAGCAACCTGGGCCCGGTTCCTCAAAACCTGATTAGTGTTAACCCAGGATTAAATTTTTAATCCATGTTTCTGTTTCCTACCTTCTATAGCTTGATTTGGGCTAGCATTTCGGATTTAACAAGTTTCTTTATTGGTAAAACTTAGCTGAATTTTATAAGGATCACAAAGCTTTACTTTTGAAGAAATGGGTCTCTTAATTTTGTCTTAACCCAGGATTAACTTAATCGGAGTTTTGAGGAACCGGGCCCAGCAAAACACATTTATACACATTTTACGGAAATTTGTTTTGTCGACGTATAAGTTATTTTTTCCATATGAACCAGTAACTTTCGACTAAGGCTGGGTTGTTCTTAGAAACTCAAGTTGTTCTTAAATTGTTCACATTTCCTGATATTTCCAAACAATGGATTTGTTGGCTGGAACAATGAAAAGGCGCTAAGAATTACAGAACAATGTTTAGTGATTACATAAAGGACATTGATGGCATCGAGATAATCTTGATAGATATCGTACAGTATTATTGATGTATGCAACGTATAGGATTAGGAGCATTCAAGTTTTTGTTATCGTTTTCAGGCTGCGGAGAACGGTTAGAAAGTTTAGCATGAACATAGAGGATGTAAATCTTAATCTGTATACAAGGATTATATTTAATTCTTAAATTTGTCTGATCAAACTTTCAGTCTGGTGCTTATTCTTAGCTTGTTCTTATTTTTTGGAAAAATCTCATCCAGGGTGTTCTGATAACGTTTGTTCTTATAAAAAAATGTGCCCCTGGACGAGTTCATTTCTGTGGTGTAAAACATTGAAACCTTACTGTCGGTTATAGTACAGCTGCACGACTGAGTGAGAAAACTCTTGCCACTCTGTGAACTTTTATTTTTCTTGCTTGTTCATACTCCCTAGTCCACGCATGTATTGTTAATAAAACGTGGAAACTTTCCGGTTTCCCACAGCTGAAACTACATATTGAGTTTTACTGAACTGGCTTTGACTTTGGCAATGCACTGTTTATTAATGGAACGCGATTACTTCATTCACTTTCACGAAGTAACATTTCAGAATGAATCTCCAACATTTCTCATGCCATGAGCAAAGCAAAACATTTTCCAATAAAACTCACAAACAGAAATTTTACACTGAGGTCGCCTCAAGGGCTAAAAATTCTGATTTCATGGCACTTGTAACTAAGGGTACAAAACTCCCTTATTAATTGAGAAATATTGGGTATTGCCAATTGAGATGATGTGAGACGGGTGAGTCATATT
>JAOTRI020152444.1:0-10139 GCA_028564885.2 Zoanthus sanctaehelenae
AGCAGCTCGATTTTGAAGTCTTTGCAGTTTTATAGCAAGACCCTTATCCAGCCCATCCCAAACAACACAAGCGTATTGTGTCTTAGTGCTTTCAATAAGCTCCGTAGAAGGCTGGACATAAAGAAAATGTAGGCGGTTATAGTTTTAATTTTTTATATTTTTTAAATATTTTTACGTTTTAAATTTAACATCTTAGATATTTGATATTTTTACGTTTAGAATTTCACAGTTTAACTATTTATATATTTTTTTATAAATATATATAATATAATCTCAATTTGCAATTTTAAGGGCGCACCTATATATCAATGGCTACTGTCCACTTTATTTATTACAACTCAGTACAAATTAGAATAATGGAATTCACAGTGTAAACTTTCTGACGAAGGAGTCACGCCATCGGCTCTGGAAACTTAAAGTAAAAGTTTGCCGAGATTCATGTGTTGCATATTACAGCTCTGGACCATTGCGCCATTGAGCACTCTCAAATATAAGAAGTTTTGACCTTCTAAGTAACTTGTTATCCTAGTTCGTTATGGAAGCAAAATTTATAGCTTTATGAAAAAATATATGGTTTGTCACTGAAAACATTTCTTAATAAAAAGAATGTTTCTCCAACAAGAGCTTATTAAAAACAGCTAACGCAAACTAACCTCTCCACGCCTTGAAGTGACGTAAAAGTTTGGAATGGTACAAATTTCCAATGACATTGCACTCCTTTTGAATGAGTGTGGCGCGATTTCTGCAATCAACCATGAATCACACAACTTTAAACATTATTGAAGTATTATCTTATCGTCTCTGTTAAGATCAAAATGTTTCAAAATTTATCAATTATTACCATTATTATCATTATCCAATATTTAGTGTCAATAATCACTGTAATTCAACAACACAATCTGTTACAAATAATACTAGATCATAAACCATATACCAAAATAGTGGAACTTAAATCTGTCTCTAAACTTTTTATTTAAACATAGTTCACTAAAGAACTACATACAGCTTTCATTCAAGCATTTCATTTCATTTCTTTATGGCTTATTAAGTTGGATGTTTTGCATATTTATATTTCTATACTATATGGAAGTTCAGTTGATCTACAGCTTTTCAGTCTTACCGCCAATGACAAAAACACTTGGCCACAAGTGTCTCTCTTGCACGTAACAGGTGGTGAACAACGTGATTCTGTCGGGATACACGAAGTCTCCACGCGTCGAAAACTCTAAACAAGAACGAAATATACAATCACTAAAATCGTTTTGCAATGTGACAGTTTTGTCTACAAAAGATTAAACCTTTGGTTTCGTAAAAGAGAAAAATTTAACCGGGAAAACAAATTAAGAACTTGTTTATATGGAGACGAGACAAATTCATTTAAGTATTTAGAAAGGAAAGTTCTACCTGGGACGTTACTTGAATGTTACACCATATAAATGTAGCGCGTCAGAAGCTAACATAAGCCAATCAGTAATAGCGTTTTCGTCTTATCTAAACTATTTTAAAGCTCTTTTCTGCTACTCCTTGAGCTTAAAAGAATACTCCCATGAAGTAACACACAATTCAAGGACTTTGTGAGATAAAGCAACTTTTTCTTCCAATAATCTGTTTCAAACCTGAACCAGCAAATAAAGCCGTAATTTGTACAGTAATCAGCCAATTCGACTACCAGCTGGTAGTTAGTTTCTCTGGTCCAATATGATGCAAAATGAGTTGGCTTGGGCGGGAAAAAAATTGCAAAGATATTCAAATCTTGCCGGAGCTATAGTAGGGGGTGGAACTGACCACCTTCCGGCCTAAAGGCAGCGAGCGATCTTACCAAAAGTGCCAACTTCACCCAAACCACACTACTTACAAGTGGGGCACTCTATTATAATTACCAATAAAAAACAAGTATTTTATTCTCGCGATTGAAGAAGATATAAGAAAAAATCAGAGGGATTCTAACTGTAACTTACCGTGCAATAACCTTGCGTTCTCGCCTGGCAACCATTGGAGCAATGATTTGGGACTCTTGGTTGGCAACCCTCCATGCCACCAGCACTCTTAACTTAAAAGCTTGCTCCAAAATGCTTTTCACGTGAGCTACTTTTTCTTTTTGTTCGTCCGCAATTCTTTTTTGTACAAGCCACTTTTGAAAGGTTCCTTAAAAAAGATTTTTTATTGTATTAACGATGTTCGAGCATGCAAGATATTCTAGCACGGTATCAATTGGGCTAACCAAATCTATCTGTAGCACCATCCTTTTTTGTCTGATTGAGGAAACAGGGGTAGAAACGATTTATCACATCAAGTATTCCCAACGAACGGCTCAATATAACCTACAAAGCAAGGATGTGAAAAACATACACAACATAGAACAACGTGCATGCATGTAATATAAAGTTTGACCAGATTGCCGAGCTCCAAACTTTTGTGAGTTCCAAAACTTAAAGAGGATAACCAATAAAATTATTTGTAATTCTAGTATAGTTCAATTACTAAAGTTTTAAAATTTATTTAATACTTTTTTAGTAAATACGTAAATACAACATAGTATATTGAAAAATGTTGTATATTAAGTACCTTGAGAAAATTATAAAGACTTACTTCTCATAATAATCATTTTCAAAGTTGGTGTAACGTCAATTAATCGTTGCTCAAGACGTTTCCTTCTCAAAAGCAGTTTCCAACTTTTACATGCTATCCTACAAACAAACAAAGATAACAAGATAGGGCTACTAATTATACAGATAGTTTGACCAAAACACAAAGAACAAAAATTAATATCAAAAAGTAATTTTCCGTTAGTCAGCAGAGATGTTTGTGAACTGTTTTTTCACAAGGAAGAACGGTTGCGAGTGAAAATCTAACTGTTTTGGAATTACCTCAACGGATATCATATTTGTGTCTCGGGTATATATTATCTGTATATTTTGGAAGGATTATATTTGCAAAACAACGGTCTTATTTTATCAGAGTTTCAGAAAAGGACCGGCGAACGGCGAATTTCATCAATGCCTTCTTAACTTTTGAGGAATATTCCCCAAAGCTTTATGAATATTTATGAGTTTTTCTTAGAATAATTGTCTAGTAACATTTACCCATATTTGTTTGAGCTGTTTAGGTTGAATAAAATATTAACAATACTTAATGATTAAAGATTTCTTTACGTAAAATACTGTTGTGTTCCACAGCCATTCAATCTTAATAAATACACGGGGATTGTGTGTACGGAGGAAAATTAGGCGAGCTTTTAAAATGATAACCCTTTTAGCAGCTCTTAAATTTTTTTAAACCGTACATTCCTAAAGAGTTAACAGAAACCTGTTGTACTATTGACAGGTTTGTTACACTCAGTTGTCTGTTTAGTTACTCACCGAACGCATCGCCTTGACCAGTTCAAACGGACATGTTCTCTGAGATGAACAATTTTCATCGCAAATCTCCACTTGTTCATTGTCTTACGAGTAAGCTGTTGATCTTTCCTCCTGAAATGACTACCAAGTTTGGATCTGAAACAAATACCAATTCATAATTTTTAGATAAATGTAACAGTTACTAATCTTTTGTTGTATTATAGGACTGACCTACTATCACACCACAAAGTATAAACAAACAAAGTAACTAGAGTCCTAGGGTGATGCCCCACACTAAATAAGTCTTACCCTAATAGCTTCTTCACTGAAATTTCTCTTTTTAACAGAATGAAAATCTAGAGCCACTTTTTGTGTTACTTTTCTCCATCATCGCAGATCACCACAACTTTTTCTTATCTTTTGGAAAGAACTTGCGTAATGACGTATACTCGATGTCATTAAAATGAGATCTGACGTAAGAATCGCGTTCTCATTCGTAACACTCTTACATTTCATTTATTTTAAACTGAGATGTTTATCACTTCCTGTCACTTTCGTTTTCATGTTTATTAAACAAGACCAAAAACAACTTGGAGGAGGACACTGGGGAGGGAAATGAGAAAGAGTGGCTGGGGCTCTTGGGACGATGTGCGGGCTGCAGCAGCAGGGAGAAAAAAATGAAAAGATTCTGTAAAGGCCCTAGTGCCACGAGGCACGAGGAGGACAGGTAACAACTCTGTGAAGGCCCTATGTGCCATGGGGCACGAGGAGGACAGGTAACGATTCTGTAAAGGCCCTATGTGCCACGGGGCACGAGGAGGACAGGTAACGATTCTGTAAAGGCCCTATGTGCCACGAGGCACGAGGAGGACAGGTAACAACTCTGTGAAGGCCCTATGTGCCACGAGACACGAGGAGGACAGGTAACGATTCTGTAAAGGCTCTATATGCCACGGGGCAAGAGGAGGACAGGTAACAAGTTTATTAAACTCTACAGTTTGAATTTTCTCACTTTTAGTTTCATTCTGAAAATTAAGCGACAAAAATTTAGAGTACTTGGCGCATTTTTTTGAGTCGCCAATAATATGCGCAAATTTAACCGATTTATTTTTACAATTTTAAATAAAGACCCATTTACGTTTTTAATAAACAATTTACAGCTATCACTTGAAATCTAAGTATCGGACGATAACACATAATATCCCAAGCTTCCTTTCATACTGTTTACTTTTATCAAGGACTTACCGAAGAGCTGATTTCATTGCAGTGTGTTCCTTCCATCTTTTAAACAAGTGTTTAACTTCCAGTAACTGAACTTTTTCAACAAATCTTTCCCTCTTATTTTGCTGTCTCTTTGTAAAGTTCCTCCACTTACCAAAGAATCGGCGTTTTTTGGACTACAAAGGATAAAAAACAAACAAGTGGTAAGTTTGCATGCACTACCAACATACATAACTAGACACAAAGAACAAGACACCGCTGCATTTTTTATGCTTTAAAATAAGAATTATTCATTTTATTCAAAGGACGTTTTTCTATTTCAAAGTTTATAATCTATTAATCTGTTTAGTTTCAATTAAAAATATATGTAGCACTGACATTTTGTATTCACATTTTGTATACTCCGAGATAACGCAGCATCTACAACTTTAACTACTAACAAATACGTTTATCGTTGAAGGTCTGGCGTTTTCCTTATTTCTTGCCCTTTTTGCTTAGTCAAAAATTTAGCTAATTTAAGGACTTCATGTCTACAAACAGGACTATTAATTTTATTCCTGGAAAATGGAATTCTTTCGTACAATGTTTTAGATTATGCTTATTTACCTGCACTAATCAATACTCTCAATTTCACACATCAAATATAAAAAGCCAAATTCTTAACTAGTCAAGTGATCCATGGATCTGGCGCATATCTCAGGATTCAGGAGTGTTAAGCGGATGAGAGTCCTGACTTTCCCTTGACGTATTAATATGGAGTTGGTGTACCAGATGCTGTTACTCTATTCATTCACCGTTTACATATAAAACTTTAGCGGAAAAGAAGGTCATGGAAATCTCAAAAGATGCGGCGATAGAAATTGGAACCTCGAAAATGAAAAGCAGCGACCTTAATGAATGCGCCACATATAATGCCTAAATTAAGACACTTTCGAAACATGATATATCACAAAAGGTGATATACTGATTTACACCTTAAAATGTCAAAAAGGCATTCCCTTACCTTCTTTGCTAAAGCTTTGCAAAGGTGACGATGAATGACTTTTCTTCTGTATCTTAAATACCACAGTTTGAGTATTCTCCTGGAGAAAAACAGACAAACAACAATTGACTGCACTTTCCTACTACAAGGTAGATTTAAAGGCAACCAATTCAGCACCAAAAGAAAATTGAAAGCCAAATTGTTAGATTTTAAGGAGATCGACGACTCGGTGGAAAAGCACAATTGGTTTGCCAAAATACAAAATAGGAAATACACTTAACATTTAAAGTTACAACATTCAAGTGGGGGACATGAAAGAGCCAATACGTACACTTGGCACACTTGATATAAGCAAGTGGCTGAAAATACGAACGTAACATAGACAAATGCCGGATGATTTGTGCTTCAGGAATTAAGGAATCCAGTGACTGTGTAATATATGTTATTCGTTTGTCTTAGCCGATGAGTCTGGAGCAAGTAACAAGCCATCTCAGTGGTCTAGCACTCTTCTCAAAATCTTAGCTGGCAAATTATAATATAGTCTTCATCATTGCAAGTGCCATGAGAGCAATATGGAAATCATCTAGATACATCATCAGTCTTTCTCTATAAATTGGTGACGATGTCAGTTTGCACTCTTGTATAAATTATATATTTTTCAAATCCGGGTATTTTTCAGCAAAGAGGTACAAGACCCAGTCTCTTTTTACAAGACCCGGTCATCCCGATAAATAATGAATCCTTCACTAATATAATTATTTTAGTTTTACATTAATTTTTGCAAATGTATTATAAACATTGTAGTGTTTTAGTTAACGCATGTGGTTAATATTTATATGTTTTTATATATTATTGTATCTTTATACCATTGTTCTGTAAATATAGGATGTAGTCACGTGACACTTGTAACTATAACACTTAGTGATCAATATTCTTTTATCAGTTGATGATAGCCTTTGCGTATGACTAGAGTTCTGCGTGTTTTTCTCTATAGTAAAATTATAGCGTACCTACAACTAAATTACAATTTAAAACTACCAAGTAAAGTTATCAGGTCCCTACTTTTGTTGAGTTTGACAACGAAAGGTATCTGCACGATTGTTCTGCAGCCTATGTCTCCACTTGTTGAACGTTGCTTTAACGAGGGACTTGTAATAATACTCCTTGCACATGCTTTGAAACCGAAGCCGAATTATTCTGCAATGCAATAAACAAGTAGATACTTGCTCTAGTCAAACGCCCTCCTAAGGTTGAGCGTGAACAGTTGGCCAAAAGGAGGTTTGTTTAGTTAATGAGTACTTTTTAAAAAAAATTAACTTTAACGTGAAAGATTTCGAAGAGGGAATTTAAACAAAAAGAATCCTAAAACATTTCATAAAAAATCATAAACTCGACGATTCATTGTATTAGCAAATTTCATAGAAAGAAACCAGAGAACTTCACGAACTACTTTATAACGTCTTTTAAGAACAAAATAACACGATTGAGACATTCCGTTAAGAACTGAACATAGTTTTTGGATTCCCTTTTATAATTTCTTATGATGGGTACATTGTTCAAGCTTCCACTAATAGCCTATAAATTTTACTCAAATATGTAATTTAAACTTCATTTAGTACAGGTATTCACATGATCTCCAGTGCAATAAAAATAAGCACTAGTAAATTTCATCTTTTGAAAAATTTTAGAAGTGCATGTAATTAATAATATACACGAAAGTCATAATTACAACAACAAAATTTTGACAGGGCGCGCTTCTTTAATTCATTCAACTGATTGGCTAAACAGAATACAATGTTTGTCAAATGCAAACAGTTTCAAAATCATTTAAATTAGAACTTGGAAATGTGTGAGGACTGATTTAAAATCTTTCAAGCGTTTTACATTTATGTAAAGAAAACTTACTATACAATAATTAGGAAAAGTAAACATTCAATCAGAATCATCGTCAATAATGAACGCTTGGCGTTTACAAGAACTGGGCTGTCGTTTTGAAATCTCAGGAGCTCGCTTCGAGCAAGAAAGACGTACTCTTTTTTAGCTCTTCAATCGTTGTTTCGCTCGCAAAACCAAATCGTTGTTTGCTGAAAATTCCAGCCATTTTCCTTCGCGTCATATCTCAAAATTTCCGCGCTAATATGTTGCTATAGAAACAGCTCTAATCTAATTGGTCCTTGTTGGTTTCTTTCGTGTTTTAGCCAATCAGAGAACATTTACAATTTGCACTCGTATTACAAGGTTGCACTTGTGTTACACATTTTGCACCCGTGTTACAGAAGAGCTGCACTCCTTTCTCAGCCAATAAGAATTGAATAGTTTTTTCGTGTATATTATTAGTTTGTTAATCGGACTGTAAGCTAAGTTTTACAGTTAAGCAACATACTGGAGTAATCAAATCACTTGCTTTAGGGATCTGGAAAAGACTAATGCTGCAAAAGTCAGCTCCTTACACTACTTTGAAGTATGAATGTATGGTTTTATCAACTTTTGTTGATAAAACAATATATTTATAGCTCTGTTACTGAAGGCAATTTTAGCACTGACGTCATTATAACATTATTGTAAAACCTTACTTGGCATACTGAGCCCAGTTTTTCCAGCGGTAGAAAGCTCTCACGGCCAAACGTCTCCTAAGAAACGAATGAATTTAATACCTCATTATTTAAAATAAACACCATTTGCATGCAGCTTTTGTTTATCCAAATAGCATCCCTCATTCACAAAATACAATCTATATCTGTTTTAAAGCTCGGTCAAAAAATACACATTCGTTATTATTGAGATCGCAACTCTTTGGTTCAAAGGATTTTTTGTAGTTGTGAAAGCGATTTAAAAAAAATAACAAAACAAAACTAAAAACTTTAAAGAGGGTGCTTGGAGGTAACTCATTCGATAACGGAAAACAACAAGTGCGAATACCTTAACCTGATACCTGCAAGATATATTGAGTATAGAACGCTTCACATAAAAATTACACAGAAAAAGATGGTGCTTAGAAAAATAGATCAAAAACAACTAAAAATAGATGAATACTAGATGAGATACCCAGCTACATTTCCAGCCATTGCAGATTTCCTGGTGTTATCTCGCCAGACGGTGAATGCACACCCTGTTAGGTGTTCGTCGTATTGCAACCTTCGAAAAAAAAAATCAATGCAATTACAAAACCTGCAGCATCTGCATAGTAGCATCTCCTAATAGTTCAGAAAATGTGGATAAAATCCCTCAAGAAAACAAAGTTGTGTTGCCCTAATATGGGCCATTTTGGTGAATGTATCATCTTCATGTTATTGGTCTGCTTTCCAACGTTCGCCTATAGTCTTCCAGTCTTCTTATAAACTCACAAGCTTTTGGAAGTCAGTTCCTTATTCACTTGCATGATTCACTTGCATGATTTTCAAGAATGATTTACCTGAAGACGGCAGGACTGCTGAAAGCTTGGAGGCACAAGGAAGACTACAAATAACATTGGAAAGCAGCACAATGATGGTTGCATTCGGGTTGTATAAAATATACTGCAGACTTGTGAAAATGTTCATAATGAACAGGTAAAATATATTACAACGAGAAATCTGCAGTATCTAAATATTTGAATCAGCACCAGCAAACCCAGTTTACTGTGCTCGTACATCACCTTGGGAGTAATGATCACGCAGGACGAGTTTTCTCGAAACCTAACACTGGGTATAATTGAAAACGTAATATCTTAAATTTCCAAGCTTACTGGACTTTGAAATGATCGACATAAAATATCTTGTTGGAGGATTTCCTATGGAGTTACTATCACCTGTTATTAATAACGAGCAAAAATAATGAATTTGCATGGTAAACCCTACCTAGCAACCTAAAGACGATAAATAAAAAAAACCCATAGCGATAATTGCTTTAAGAAAGAGTTCCAAACTGAGAAGCGCGAGACCGAAATTTCTTAAGATCTTAATTGGTAACAATGACATGTACTCATCTTTGATGTTGATAAATTAACATTCATGGTCACCTTCCCCCGGAGAAAACCCTCGGAATCAGGCGACAAATATTGGCGATAGAAACTGAGAGAGACTAATCTAAATGTTTTACTATAAATCTCAAGAAAATAAACAAAAGATCATTAATATTTTTTAATAGATTGTTTGTTTGTTTTATCAGCTTCCTTAGCTTTTCAATGCTTTCGGAATATATAGCTAATAAAAAATAATTTTTTTACAAGTTTAGACACATTACTATTCCATATTATCTTACATATTTCTAGTATCTTTTATAAATTTAATTTCATGATAAGTGATCATCAGCTGCTTAGGTTCTTTTTCATAAAACAAATATAAATATATTTAGCTATAATTTTTTGAAGTTCTTTTGATGCATTCATAATGTAAAGAAACTTAGTGCTGTTGTCCAGAGCATTAAATTGGTGATTGGTTTTATTATTAATCGTCAAAAAGAGCTCCTTTCTTTCACTGGAGTAATGTGGACAAATGAATAGAAAGTGTGATTCATCCTCTACTGCATTATTGCATAATTTAAATACTCTATCTTCGGGTTTCGTATAAGGTCGTGTATATCTTCCTTTTTCAATCTCTAAGCAGTGATCACTTATCCTG